>OY804603.1:33569732-33764913 GCA_963680895.1 Fragum sueziense
AAATTTCACAGAAAATTTAGGTAAAGAGTCACCCAAGGTACATTTTTGCCAAGTTTAGTCAAAATTGGCTAAATGGTTGATTTTAAAAGAATTATTTTGTGATTTTTCTAAGTCTGATAAGCCCCGCCCTGCCACCTCCACATTTATGATCCAATCAAAATTCAAAATGAACAATTTAAGTAAAGGGTCATCCAAGAAACATTCCTGCCAAGTTTGGTCAAAATTGGCCCACTGGTTTGAGAGAAGAAGATTTTTAAAGAAAGTCAACGAACGGACGGACGTCCGCACGACGGACACAACGCCATGGCAATTGCTTGCTGGCCTTCAGCCAGTGGAGCCTAAAAAGCAGTAAATGTTCAACTCGATGCCTGAACATTACCATGCATGCACAAGGACAGCGGTTTTATTAAAATAAGCTCTTTATCGTAGAATCAGTGTTTAATGGTCATTTATGAGATTTCATCAACTATCAATTGAAGTGACATTTTTAGCTCCACTGGCCAAAAGCCAGCAAGCTATTGTCATTGCGTTGTGTCCACTGTGCATCCATATATACATGCTTGTGACAGAATGTATATGACCATAATGAAGATGGACGCACGCACAACGGACACAGGGCCATGACATAAGCCCCCCTGGCCTTCCGCCAATGGAGGTAAAAATGAAGAAATTGCTTGTGACATTCAATTTCTTCATTTCTCACATTGTTTTCTACACAGAAAAACAAAAAAAATTAAATTTTCATTTGTTTGAAATTGTTGTCTGCGACATCTTTGAATTTGGACCAGTCTGAAATTTTGCCATCTGGTTAATGGGAATTTTTATGCTCCCCGTAGGGAGAGCATATAGTCACCGCTTTGTCTGTCCGTCCGTCCGTCATTCCGTCCGTCCGTCCGAAGTGATTTCTCCATAACCTTTGGGCCTAATCAAATGAAACTTACCATGTGAACTCCCTATGACATAATGCCGATGTACTTTTCCCGGATTTTGGATTTAAGGCCTCGTCATGGGAAAAGGGGACTTAAGCTACAGTTTTTCTCCTAGTCTAATGGTCAGAATTTGATGAAATTTCATATTTGGGTAGCAAATCAGATTCCCTTGACAATAAAGTGCTCTCCATGGCATACATTTATTGTGACAATGCCTTATTCGGGGAGCATTGTCCGTCTCTGACGGCCCTTGTGATCTTTCTGGGAAGAAAGCACTGTGGCGGAAATAAAGAAATTGTTTGTCACAAGCAATTTCTCCCAAAGCCTTAATTTTGTGAGGCATCAAAAGGCGCCAATACGCAAATTATAAATGACAATGGTGACAAAGGCAAAACTGTGAACCAAAATTAAGGTATTGACATATTTCTTTATTTCAAAAAACAATGTCATCGGATAAGTGTGCATGTAAAAATAGATAAAAAATACTTCTTAATACAATGTATTTATGTGTATGTACAAAAATGTAAAAACTTGCACAGCAGTTAAAAACTTTCATAAAATGATATCATCATATATAATGATGTTTATGCAATACTGCTGTAAATGCACATGAAGTTCATACTGCACTTACAATATTATTGCACAAACCCATGGATATAATGTGTTAGCTATGTGTAAAACTTTTTTCAAGAAAGTTAAGCTCGCTATAAATAACCTGGCTGAGCAGGGATGCTCTGCCAATTTCTTTAATGTTAGCTAAAATTGTAATAAAGTACATCATACTGCTGCTTTTCATCAAAAATCTCTTGTTTAGAAATCTTCTAAAAGGTTAACCCATTACCACACAATAACTCTTTTTGACTCCCCACAAGATTATGGCTTTGGAAAACATTGTGGAAAATGAAGAAATTGCTTGTGACAAGCAATTTCTTCATTTCCCACAATGTTTTCCATACAAAAAGACCTAAAAATTAAAGATTCCATTCACTTGAAATTGTTGTCTGCAAGATCTTTCAATTTCGACCACCCTAAAATTTTGCCGTTTGGTAATGGGTTGATACGTTATTTTATAAAACTTTGATAAATGATTTGAAACACAAACAATGAACAAAATATAACATTAACACAATTATGTCACATGATAATATCAAGATAACGAAATATTGCAAGAAAATAAGGATTTAGGCCCATTATGAATCTACAAGTACTTTGAACAAATTGTTACAAAATGCTTTTACAACAGTATTTTCTCAATACTAATAATACGCCTAATAATTCCATACAGAAATTTTGCTTTTGGGACATAGGTTAGAGCAGTGGTAACTTACTTTTGTTCCTAGGTCTTTCATTATAACTCCTGCTTTTAATTCTTTGCATTTCAGATCATTTAAAACCTTCCTAAAATAGCAAAAAATAGATACCCAAGACAGTGAAATAAAGGTTGATAAAGAAAGGATTCTGTGCTCAATATAGCACAGACAGAAAACCTTTATGCAAAAGGAGAAAATGCTGGTCAAAACCAGGTTTTGTTTAGGAAATAGGTGAATTCTCTGAAATTTCTAGTGATAATTTTTACTTAATGTTTAAGTTAAAATCAACAAACTTTGATTTAATTATTCCTACAAACAGGATACAAAACATTATGAAAAGCATGGCACTTGACATCATTGCACAATTATATGATATGGCAATATTTTAATGTTATTGTTGTTGTTAATGTTTCAAATTCTTAGAAAAATATCTTTAGTAATATACTGTAAGAAAAACTTATTTAGGAGTTGATTTATTTTGATAAATTGTCAATGGAAAGTGTAACAAAGCACAAAAATTCTAATAAACCCCAACACAAGACCTGCTTTTGATGTCTCTTTAGAACAGATTTGGAAAAAAATATCATGGCATAAGAAGACTAGAGGACCCCACCCCACACACTCTTAGACAAAATAAATATTTATATATTTGTATATAAAAAAGATAAAAACATCACAAACAAGAGCCGTCACAGACGGATTATGCTCCCCGAATAAGTGTTTGTCACAAAACAAGAGGACCATGATGGTCCTATATCGCTCACCTGAACCAAAATGATATGAGCAACATTTTTGTTCAATTCAATAAATATTTATGACTTTAAGACTGAAAACGAACTTATGGTCAATAACGTTGTGAAAATCGAGCTCATCCAAGATCTTATGGTGCTCAACATTGTGTCCAAGATTTGTCTTGTTTGATAAATAATTGTAGATTCTGGAGTATAAACAAGATCAAAAACAGCTGAAAACAGCAATTTTGTCAAATTCAAGGGCACATAACTCTCAACTTTTTTTATCAGATCAGACTGAAAACCAAACTGATCCCAGAACTTATGATCCCCAACATTGTGTCCAAGTTTTGTCTTAATTGATCAATAATTGTAGATTCTAGAGTATAAACAAGGTCGAAAACAGTCGAAAACGGCAATTTTATCAAATTCAAGGGCACATAACTCTCGCCTTTGTAGTAAGATCAGGCTGAAATTCAAACTCACCCGAGATCTTATGATACCCAACATTGTGTCCAAGATTTGTCTTGATTGGTCAATAATTGTAGATTCTAGAGTGTAAACAAGTTCGAAAACAGCAATTTTGTCTAATTCAAGGGCACATAACTCTCGACTTTTTAATCAGATGGGACTGAAAATCAAACTCATCCAAGATCTTATGGTCTCAAACATTGTGTCCAAGTTTTGTCTTAATTGATAAATAATTGTAGATTCTAGAGTGTAAACTATGTCAAAAACAGCCGAAAATGGCAATTTTATCAAATCAAAGGGCACATAACTCTAATTTTTCTGGTCAGATCCGACTGAAAATCAAACTAATTTGAGATCTTATGGTCTCCAATATTGTGTCCAAAATTTGTCTTGATTGGGAAAAAATTGTAGATTCTAGAGTGTAAATAAGGTCGAAAACAGTCAAAAACAGCAATTTTATCAAATTCAAGGGCACATAACTCTCAACTTTGTGGTAAGATCAGGCTGAAATTCAAAGTCATCCGAGATCTCATAGTCCCAAACATTGTGTCCAAGTTTTGTCTTGATTGATGAATAATTGTAGATTCTAGAGAGTAAACAAGGTCAAAAACAGCCGAAAATGGCAATTTTGTCAAATTCAAGGGCACATAACTCTCGTCTTTCTGGTCAGATCAGACTGAAAATCGAACTCATCTGAGATCTTATAGTCTGCAACATTATGTGCAAGATTTGTCTTGATTGATCAATAATTGTAGATGCTAGAGTGTAAACAATGTCAAAACTAGGTATTTTTGGCATTCAAGGGCAGATAACTCCTGACTTTCTGGTTCGATCTGACCCATAATCGAACTCATCCGAGATCTTATGGCCATACATGTTTTGACCAAGTTTGGTCAAGATTGGCTTATATTTGTAGATGCTAGAGTGTAAACATGAAATTGTGGACGGACGGACGGACGGACGGACAGACAGACAGACAGACGGACGACGGACAAAAAGTGATCACAATAGCTCACCTTGAGCACTTTGTGCTCAGGTGAGCTAATAAAAACTATCATACATTAAGCCCCCTTTTCCCATGACAGCTTTTTTGTACACACATTATTTATAGAATAAGATTTAGAACATCCTATTTATTACATGAGCACAAAATTTCATTAAATTCTGCCCATTAGATGAAGAGAAATAAGAGAAAAACTAATTTTTACACTAAGGCCCCTTTTTCCATGACGCAGCCTTAAATTTACAAACGGAGAAAAAGGTCTCTAGGTATTGACCCAGGGATTTCACATGTGAAGTTTCATTGAATTTGGTCCAAGGGTTGCTGAGATATGGCTGTGGACGGACGGACGGACGGACGGACACACGGACGGACGGACACACGGACGGACGGACGGACGGACAGCGTGGCGACTATATGCTCCCCCGAAATTTTTTCGGGGAGCATAAAAATGCTAATGACCAGAAGTTGCTTTATTCACCTCAACATTTTCGTTTCTTTAACCATTTCCCAAACAGCCAAATGAGGTGATACCATTGGAAAACTTCTGTAGACAACAAAAATGATGTTTGAAAAGATAGGATATTTATTTGAATAAAGCGCAAAAAATATTGCGACAAAAAAAGAAAATGCTGATTATCAGCATTTTCTCATTTTGTCTCAATATGTTTTCCCAAGCCAATTCTAATACGGACGTCAAAAGCAGCTATTGTTTGAGAATGGGTCAAATGCAACTTCATATGCTAGTTATTATCACCAAATCCTTTTCCCTATGTTTTATTTTTACACTTTTATTACTAAAACCAATTACAATAATTCAACAAAACAATTCATTAGATAGAATTAATCACAATCTTAAAAATTTCAATGTCAAAAATAACAATCTCATCCCTTAACATTATGACTTAAAAAAACATATTTACAAGTAAAATTTTCATGTATGTGTATTATTATCTTAAAACGATGGCACTTAAGGTACTAAAAAGTTCTAGAATTGCACTTTATATCTAAAATGGATAACAAGATGTGTTAGTGGAACACAAATGCCCCAAAATAGCCATATTTAAAAAATGTTAAGTTTTCGTAAAGTAAAGGGTTGATAAGGGTTAACGGATGACATCGAGGAAGGTGAAATTGCATGGAACAGACAGATATCTTTAAAAGGAAGTTGCATACCAAATTTTAGCTTTGTATGTCAAACACTTTTGGAGAAAAGGCAAATGTTAAGTTTTCAGACAGACAGATGGACACAAGTAAAACAATATGCCCCCGATCTTTCGATACGGGGGCATAAAAAGGATGCACTGTTGCAGTGACATTAGCTCGCGTACATAATGTCCTAGTTTGCTAATAATTCTGGCTGCTCATTGTCCGCATTTTTTCTTTTCCATAATGTTATTCAAACAGGGTGGATAATCATGTGATACAATATTTTCAGAAAATCTTCAATAACTTCGTAAATACTGGACCGATTTGAATTCGGTTTGAAGCAGAGAATGTGGAAAGACGTCACACATTAGATGGACGTGGTTGATTTTTGAAAAATCAACTGATAAAAAAAATATTGAAGATAAACCAAAATTTTGGTTTATCTTCAATAACTTTTTTATAAGTTAATTTTTCAAAAACCCAAGACGTCCAGCTTATTCCTGGCATTTTTCCACATTCTCTGCTTCAAACCGAATTCAAATTGGTCAAGTATTGACAAAGTTATTGAACATTATCTGAAATTCTGAGTCACATGATTATACACCGTGTCAAAGTTTTCTCTACTTGAGATGTCAACACCAGGACTAAGGTATTCCATCCATCTTTAACCCTTTCCCAAACAGCAAAAATTTTAGGGTGTTCCACTTCAAAAACTGCCACATATGACAAAAGGAAAGTTATTTAAGATACAATTTGTGTAAAATATGGCATAGAAAATATTGAGACAAAAGGAGAAACTGCTGATTATCAGCAGTTTCTTCTTTTGTTTCAATGTTTTCCCAAGCCATTTCTATTAGGGACGTCAAAACCAGGTCTTGTTTGCGAAAGGGTTAACAAACACTAAGACTTCATGTAACTTAGGGTGTAATGCACGGTGTATAATCACGTGATGCAACAATTTCAGAATATCTTAAATAACTCTGTTAATACGAGACCGATTTGAATTCGGTTTGAAGCAGAGGAAGTGAACAGAATGTCACACATTAGATAGACATGGTTGATTTTTGAAAAATCAACTGATAAAAAAGTTATTGAAGATAAACCAAAATTTTGTTTTTATCTTCAATAACTTTTTTATCAGTTGATTTTTTTTAAAAAAAATACAACAACTATGTTATTCCTGACATTTTTCTGCCTTCTCTGCATCAAACCGAATTCAAATTGGTCAAGTATTGACACAGTTATTGAAGATTATCGGAAATTCTAAGTCACGTGATTATACACCGTGGTAATGTGTGGCAACAAAAATTGATGACGGTATACAATCATCAGATTCTTCCTTGGGAACAGAAATTAATTAATTTCTGTTGCCATAGACGTTGCCCGAGCATGTTTATTTTGACTTAATTAAATAATAGTATAGTAAAACTATTTTTGTGACATTTATTTAAAACAATAAAATTAATGAAATTTTGTGACAAAAGACATGCATGATAATTTTTTTGTGACAAAATAATGAGTATGATTCTAACGGAGTTTATTACACAAAATATGAGTCTATTAGTGCATATTTTAGTATGCACTTTGAGGCACGTCTAAGAGTCATGTGACACAAATATTGCAGCAAATTTTCAATGAATCTGTTAACCCATTACCAAACGACAAAACTTTAGACTATTCCAAATTGAAAAGAGTTGCAGACAACAATTTCAATGTGGGGAAATTTTGGAATTTTACAACTTTTTTGGTAGAAAATATTGTGGAAAATGAAGAAAATGCTTGTCACAAGCAATTTCTTCATTTTCCTCAACGTTTTCCAAAGACTTTAATTATGAGGCATCATGAGGCGTCATTGAGTGGGAATGGGTTAATACATGACCAATTGGAATTTGGTTTGAAGCAGAATTGGTGAAATAATGAGATTCACTGAATGCTGCAGATCTTTTAAAACAGCACATGATTAAAAAGTTATTGAGAAGCAAATCAAATTTTGTTTACTTGCCGATAACTTTTTTTCAGATGCTGTTTAAAAGATTGATCACATCCAACAAATCCCTGACATCTCTAGACCTTAGACTGATACCCATTCGTGTAAATAACTGAATCTACGACTGGGAACAGCTACTGCATTCTGTCCTATGATTAGTCAATAGATACGACCAATGAAACAGTCCAAGGAATTCAACCAATCAGAGCTCATGTTCTAAAAGTGTAAACAATACTTTTTGTGCGCTTTTACTAAGGGACACTACTCTTAGTCCCTTACAGGTGCCCGTTTACAGAGTTGCTTCCCCTGTCCAGACCATCTCAGTGACTGTGAGATTAGCTATATCCGTGCCTAAATCCGTAGTAGATGTCAGGTACGGGAACCAGACTTCTCTAGACCTATGCTTAAAACAAAATTCAAATCTGCAGCAGAATTTATTGAAGACTTACTGCAATTCTTGTCGATGTGTCGCATGATTTCTCATCATGCTTTAACCCATTACCACACAGCGACGCCTTTTGACACCTCACAAGATAAAGGTTTTGAAAAACATCGTGGATAATGAAGAAATTGCTTGTGACAAGCAAAAAAATTTCTTCATTTCCCACAACGTCTTCTACCCCAATAAATATATAATTTCATTCGCTTTAAGTTGTCTTCTGCGACATTTTTGAATATGGACCATAGTATTTTTTTTGCCGTTTGGTATTGGGTTAAAGGCTCATTGCAAAACTTTTAAGCAATAGTTTTATATTAAAACCTTGATTTACAAAAGCTTTATGTTAAATTACAAAACATACAAAACAAAATGCACTAACAAATCTACAGTCTACTTGAGCAAATATTTTCAATATATCTTTAATGAACCGGGCTAAAACATGTCAATTCCATGTATGTAGCAAATATAAGTGGACCATGTCTAAAATCGCCCACCTGAGTTTCTATGTAATTCACCAAACGCTGGCTGTCTGTCAAAATCATCGATAAGCCAATGGACGATCAGAAAAATGCCACAACCCCATTGATTGTTTTAAATTCTTCTTTGCATGTGATATTGTATCGATCTATTGACTGACAATCACAACATTCGACATGCCAATACTCTCCATTGTTTGTCTTAGATTCTAAGTTGGGAGGAGCGATCTATCGATTGGTGTTTGGTCAATTTGTTAATACTTGTAGACGATATCTAGAGTATTAAAAAGTAGAAAACAGTCTTTTTGACCCTTTCGCAAACAAAAGAATTTTAGGGTAGTCCAATTCAAGTCACTGTAGATGACAAATGCATGTTGCTAAAGAAAGAATTTGTGTACAACATAGCTCAGAAAATATTGAGGCAAAAGAAGAAAGTGCTGATTATCAGCACTTTCTTCTTTTGCCTCAATGTTTGGCCAATCCTATTCTATTAATCCTTTCCCAAACAAGACAAGGTTTTGACGTCCCTATTAGAAAAGGCTTGGGAAAACATTGAGACAAAAGAAGAAACTGTTTTCTGTTGATAACCAGCAGTTTCTCCTTTTGTCTCAAAATTTTCTGTACTATACTGTACACCAATCCTTTCTTTTTTTACCTCAAAATTGTCGTCTGCAACACCTTTCAAATTGGACCAGTCCAAAATTATTTCGTTTGGGAAAGGGTTAAAAACGACAAAACCAGGTCTTGTTTGGGAAAGGGTTAAGGGTACACATCTCTTCCATCAGACCCATAATCTAACTCATCTGAGAAATTATGAGCCTCCTTGTTTTGACTAACACCAAATTATTGACATCCAATAGCCCTTTCCCAAACGACAAAATTTTAGGGAGGTCCAAATTGAAAGCTGCTGCAGACAACTAAATGTATTTTGATAAATATTAGGATTCTGTGTGATATAGCCAAGAAAATATTGAGGCAAAAGGAGAGAATGCTGATAATCAGCATTTTCTTCTTCTGCCTAAATATTTTCCCAAGCCTTATTTGTTAGGGACATCAAAATTAATTAAATTAATTTAATTAATTAAACGGAAACTTGGAAAGTGATCACAACACCTCACCTTTAGCACTTTGTGCTAAGGTCAGCTGATATCATAATCACGGTGTAAAATCATGTGACTTAAAATTTCCGATAATCTTCAATATCTTTTTTAATACTTGACCAATTTGAATTCGGTTTGGAGCAGAGAAGGTGGAAAAATGTCAGGAATAACATGGTCGTAGTAGATTTTTAAAAAATCAACTGATAAAGTTATTGAAGATAAACCAAAATTTTGGTTTATCTTCAATAACTTTTTTATCAGTTGATTTTTCAAAAATCAACCACATCCATCTAATGTGTGACATCTGTCCACATTCTCTGCTTCAAAAGGAATTCAAATCGGTCCAGGATTTACAAAATTATTGAAGATTTTCTGAAAATATTGTATCACGTGATTGTCCACCGTGATAATAGCACTTCAGAGTCTGGATTTCAAAGTCAATACATTAAAAAATAATCTCCAGAAAGTATACATAACTATGGAAACATTTCATATTGAGTACAAAATTGTGTTGTTTAAATGCAACAAATTTTCATCTGTCAACAAAGATGGCCAAAAGCTTGGTCATATTATATTTTAAGGTTTACGAACTGAGAATGAAATGCAGAGCCAGAGGCGAAATTTGAAAAGTGCCGGTAATTCCTAAACTATGTTAAATTTCCATTCCAAATACAAACATAAGCATTTTGTATGGTTTAGAATTTTGAATTAATGCATACTTATGGAAATGTTTGACAAAAATGTTCAAAATTACCTCCCTTGCATATGAACAAAGAGTAAAATAATATTTGTAAATTATTTTCTTCTTCTGAAGCATAATCTTGAAATCCGGCATGGTGAATCAACTTATGTGAAGTGTATTTACAAGTGTGTGTAATTTGGTTTATTTCGTATGGCTAGAAAGAGGTGTTTTCATTCTCAGTTCGTAAACCTTAATGTCATTTTCTGTTGTCTTATAGTCTTATACAATATCTGAAAATGTCATTTTTCATAGAAATATTATGGCAAATTGATTAAGTAGTATTTTTGATGCATTGCAACATGAAAAAAAAATTTTTCGCAAGTTTAGAGTGGACTTCACAAAACTATACTATGTCTCAGTGTCATGGGTTACCAGCTATCGCTACTCTTTCAAAACACTTTAATTATGTAGTACATAATGGATTGCCTCCCTTTTAGTTATTTGAATTTCTACACAGGTTATCTCCCTTATGTCACAGCTTCACTACATTTTGCTACTTTTCAACAAAAACCGCATAACTGCAGCTTAAAACAAGCTGCAGTTACAAGGTTTTTGTTGAAAAGCAACTATTCTTTTACTTGTTCACTCCCTTTGGCAAGCTCTCCACAGGCTTATCTCCCTTTGGTCAAGGCAAGATTGTTGAGCATATCTCTTGTAGGCAGGAATCTCTTCAGAATTCTCCTTTTATCGCAATGTCGCACCAAAAATCTTGATTGTTCATCCATCAGGCCCTTTACAATCGTTCACATGTGTCTGCCAGTGAGTCAGCTGAAATAGGTAATATTATCCATTACCAGACGGCAACATTTTTATACTAGTCCAAACTCATAGGTGTTGCAGACGACAATTTCCATTGAACAACATTTTTTGGTATTTCTTGGTAGAAAATATTGTGGGAAATGAAGAAATTGCTTGTCACAAGCCATTTCTTCATTCGCCACAATGTTTTCCAAAGCCTATATTTTGTGGGGCGTCCAAAAGCGTAAATGTGTGGGACAGGGTTCATTACCAGACGACAAAATTTTTATACTAGTCTAAATTCAAAGATGTTGCAGACAACAATTTCAAGAGACTGAAATTTCACATTTTTTGGTCTAATCATGAAGGATACATTGTGGGAAATGAAGAAATTGCTTGTCTCAAGCAATTTCACAATTTTCAATATTTTTTTCGCCAAAGTCTTTATCTTAAAAGGTGTCAGAAGGCGTCCCTGTGTGGTAAAAGGTAGAACTATTTTGGAAAACTCTATCTTAAAAACACAATTTATGGACTTATCCAAATTGATATCTTGCAGGTGACAAAATGAATCAAAATATAGCTCAGAAAGTATTTAGATAAAGGGAGAAAATGCTGGTTTTAAGCAGTCATCTACTAATTCGTTATGCAACTAAAGTTGAAATATAGTGAGTACTGTAATTATTCTAATAAACGCCCGACCCCAAATCTCAGCTGAAAATATGCATATTTCAATCACAATTTTAGCGGGAAAGGCTAATTCTAATAAACGCCCATCCCCAGTTTCCTGATAAAAATCATGTAAGACATAAACAAAGATTATCAACTAAAGAGATGCTTTCCTGTCTGTCAATCTGTTTATAAGGAAGGAATTTCATGAAAAAATCGAACTTTACAGTCCTTGTATCAAAACTTTGCCAACTTTTAATTGATTAACTTCGAGTTCATGAATTGACATTTGATTTGCATGTTTAATGATGAACAAAATTAGAATACCTCTAATAAACGCCCACCCCAACTTTTCTATCGAACACTTTTCTAATAAATGCCCGGGCGTTTATTAGAATAATTATAGTATTTATTATACAGGACCCAAACCCTAAGATAAAGACAGCCATCTCCATCAAGGGTTTTTAATTGTCAGTAGTGTGACATTTTAAGCTGGAGTCTGCTAGGGCTCTTGGTTGTCTCAAGGCAACATGTGCATTGCCTGATAAAGTAGGAATACTCATGAAGCATTGTAAGAAAAAGAACATCCACCTGAGGTGCGTTCTTTAGAGCGAGATTTCTTGAGATATCTTGAGATTTCTTAAGATGTTTTAGGATAAAGCGTTCCTCTGAGCAAGACTTTAAGACGATCACTGGGAGCTGCCATTGCTCTATACTTCTTTCGGAACACCTCGGTAAATTCTGTAGAATCTATAATTATGTGAGAAAATTGACCGATTTGTTCCGAATGCTTGATGATTCATAAACCGCGGAGTTCTGAATGCTCCATACTTCATACAAATGACGTCATGATGACGTCATTTGTATGAAGTATGGAACATTCGGAACACCTAGCTTATAATTTCAGTCTCAAAGACGCTGTATCAAAAACATCTTAAGAAATCTTAAAAACTCTCGCTGTAAAGAATGCGCCTCTGGCATTCTTGACTTCTGTACCAAATTGTCCTGCAACTTCAGCAGAGGTAGAACAAAATATTTACCACACAGGAATAATTGCATTAAGCAGAGGTAGAACAAAACATTAACCTCACAGGAATAATTGCATTAATGTGCAGACTGATCTTTGTCAATGTGTACATTGCCTGTTCGCATTCCCAAACATAAACAGTTTAAGGTGGTCCACCTTGAAAGGTGCTGTAGATAACACAATGGGCTTTGAAAAAGATAAAAAAATACTGTATAATATAGCACAGAAAATATTGAGGCAAAAGGAGGAAGTGCTGATCATCAGCACTTTCTTCTTTTGCCTCAATGTTTTCCAAAACATTTCCTACCAGGGACGTCAACACCAGGTCTTGTTTGGGAAAGGGTTTAGGTAATTCAACTTGAAAGGTGCTGTAGATAACAAAATGGGTTTTGAATAAGATAAAATTTGTGTTACTGTATAATATAGCACAGAAAATATTGAGGAAAATCGAGAAAATGCTCATTATCAGCATTTTCTTCTACTGCCTAAATGTTTTCCCACCCCTTTTCTATTGGAGACCTTAAAACAAGGTCTTGTTTGTGAAAGGGTTAAAGAAGGAGTACTCGTGAAGACATAGTTAGAAAAAGAATACCCAGCTGGCATTCGGAACTGCAGTACAAATTTTTGTTGCAGCTTGAACAGAGGTAAAGAGAGTATTTACCACACAAGAAGCAAGTCCCAAGAATCAACAAGGTGTATAATCACGTGACGTAGAATTTCCGATAATCTTCAATAACTTTGTCAATACTCGACCAATTTGACTTCAGTTTGAAGCAGAAAAGGCGCAAAAATGTCAAAAATAACCTGTACGTAGTAGATTTTTGAAAAATCAACTGATAAAAAAGTTATTGAAGATAAACCAAAATTTTGGTTTATCTTCAATAACTTTTTTATCAGTTGATTTTTTTTCCAAAAAAAAACAACACATTCATTTAATGCGTGACATCTGCCCACCTTCTCAGCTTCAAACCGAATTCAAATTGGTCCCATATTAACAAAATTATTGAAGATTTTCAGAAATTGTTGCATCATGTGATTATCCACCGTGAGAATCAAGATCAGACTTCAATAATGTGTAGACTGATCTTTGTCAATACGTGCATTGCCTGTAAACCCTTTCCCAAACAAGACCTGGTTTTGATGTCTGTTATAGAATAAGCTTGAGAAAAACAATTGAGACATAAGAAGAAAATGCTAATGGCCTCCTTTTGCATCAATATTTTCTGTTTTATTCCATTCACAAATTTTACCTTTATTTACGCCCATTTTGTGGTTGCATCAGCTCTCAATTTAGACCATCCTAATATACTGTCATTCGGGAAAGGGTTAAATTAACCCTTTCCCAAACAAGACCTGGTTTTGACGTCCCTATTAGAAAAGGCTTGAGAAAACATTGAAACAAAAGAAGAAACTGCTGATAACAAGCAGTTTCTTCTTTTGTCTCAATATCTTCTGTGTCATATTTTACAGAAATCCTATCTTTAATAACATCCATTTTGTCTTTTGAGACAGTTTTTGAAGTGGATTACCCTAAAATTTTGTCGCTTGGGAAAGGGTTAAGAATAGATCTTATGAAACATTGTAACAAAAAGAATACCCAGCTGACATTCAGGACTGCAGTACCAAATCTTCTTGCAGCTTGAACAGAGATAGAGCGAGTATTTACCACACAGGACGCAAGTCCCAAGAATCAAGATCAGACTTCAATAATATGTAGATCTTTGACAATATTGTGCATTGCCTGTAAACCCTTTCCCAAACAAGACCTGGTTTTGATGTCTATTACAGAATAAGCTTAAGAAAAACAATTGAGACAAAAGAAGAAAATGCTGATGGCCTCCTTTTCTCCTTTTGCATCAATATTTTCTGTTTTATTCCAGTCACAAATTTTACCTTTATTTACGCCCATTTTGTGGTTGCATCAGCTCTCAATTTTGACCATCCTAATATATTGTCGTTTGGGAAAGGGTTTAATCAAGAATAGATTTACTCATGAAACATTTTAACAAAAAGAGTACCCACCTGACATTCAGGACTGCAGTACCAAATCTTCTTGCAGCTTGAACAGAGATAGAGCGAGTATTTACCACACAGGACGCAAGTCCCATGAACTTGCTGAAGGTGTGGCATGCTCTCCTCGTCCGACTGTGTCGCCTGATCTGGAGAAATATCCACTTTCAGGCGCATTGGGGCATGGTTCTGGGTTAGCCCCTGGTGCCCTGACTGGGTGGATGTGTCCGTCATTTGACCTTGACCTGTATGACCTTGGTAGTGGGACGTCGAAGAGGTACTGGGAGAGAAGGCTGACATTTGACCTGATGACATCTTGGGAGATTTCTTTCTGATTGGCTGTTCTTGGCCAATGGGTCCTTCTATAGTCCTGGTAGGCGGAGTTTGGTGCATTTGATTGACATGTCCTTGATTGTGTAGTCCCGCCTCTATTTGGTTGAGTTGGGGCGTAGACGGAGCTTGTTGATGTGTAGGATTGGTTTGCTGATGAGTAGGAGTGACTTGTTGATGTAAATGCTGAGCTTGATGATAGGTAGGCATGGCTTGATGATGAGAAGGCGGGGCTTGCAGTCTGTTGTGATTTGATTGGATGATTTGATTGTGATGATTGTTGGCCACCATAGGATTGTTTGTAGAAATGAACTGGGTCTCTTGCGACCCAGTTGGATAGAATTTGCCGGTAGGGGGAGCTATTTGTTGTCTCGCTCCAATTAGATCGCCCGGATGTCTGCCCCGAAAGTTGGCGTGCATGCCAGGGACTTGCTGCTGCATGTGTGGTCTCTGGAAATGGGGCTGACGTCTCAGTGCCTGCTCTATGTTTTGGAAATTGCCTGTCTGTGGGGGCAGCGCTGTGTGGGGCGGGGCTGTGTGGGGCGGGAACCCTGCTTGCCATCCGGCTTGTACCTAAAAGTACAGGTGAGAGGGAATTAACCCATTATCAAACGACAAAGTTTTGGGTTGGTCCAAATTCAAAGATGTTGACAGTTGCAGACAACAATTCAAAATGAGTGATTTTTTTACATGTTGTGGACATTTTGTGTAGAAAACATAGTGAGAAATGAAGAAATTGCTTGTCACAAGCAATTTCTTCATTTTCTGCAATGTTTTCTAAAGCCTTTTTATTTTAAAAGAGTCAAAAAGAGTCAATGTGTGGGAATGTGTTCACTAATTACCAGACAGCAAAACCTTAGAGTAGTCCAATTGGAAAGGAAGTGCAGACAACAAAATGAATGTTACTAAAGGTAAAAGTTGTAAATAAAATACAGCACAGAAAACATTGAGGTAAAAGGAGAAAGTGCTGGTTATCAGCACTTTCTCTTTTCGCAACAATATTTTCCTAATCCAATTCTACCAGGGGCGTCACAACCAGGACTTTTTAGGGAAAGATGCATTACCAGACACCAATATACTAGCGTCTTTGAGAAGAGAATGGAATTTGACATTTTCCTGTCTTTCTAGATAGAAAGCTGTACAATTTGTCTACAATTTAGGAAAGAAAATATTGAGGCAAATGAAAACAAGATGTGTTTGTGAAACACAAATGCCCCTGAAATGGCCATTTCCTAAAATGTTAAGTTTTTGTGTAAAGGGTTGATAATGGTTAAAAGATGACCTTGAGGAAGGTCACATTGCATGGAACATATAGATATTAATGAAAAAAAGTTACATACCAAATTTGAGCTATGTATGTTGAATTCTTTTGGAGAAAAGGCAAATGTTAAGTTTTCGGACAGACAGACGGACACGAGTAAAACAATATGCCCCCAATCTTTCAATACAGACTGGGCATAAAAATGCTGTTTACCAGCATCTTCTTTTTTTAAATCAATGTTTTCATAGCACTTTTCTTTAAAAAAAAAAGGTGTGGCTGTTTAGGAATGGTTTAACCCATTACCAAACACCAAAACTTTAGATTTGTCCAAATTCAAAGCTGTTGCAGATGATAATCTCAGGAGCATGCATTCTTACACTATTTAGTGTTTTTCTGCATTTTCCACAATTTTTTCCAAAAGAATGTTCTTGAAGCTGAGTCAAAAAGTGTCACAGTGTAATAATGGTTTAAAATTTGCCACATGTTTATTGTGTAACATCACGTTTCCAAACCAGACAAGCGTGAAGATAATAATTTTGTTTTTTCCACATAAAACGAGATTGAAATCTCCAACAAGGTCTTTGCTTTATTCAAAACTTTGCCAATGTAATCCCTTTTATAAGGTAGCCAGAGCTTCAAAGAAAGTATTGAAAGAACAGAACAAAATACAGATTACCAACATGATTTGTGTACAATATACCACAGAAAATATAGAGGCAAAAGAAGAAAATGCTGGTTAATAGCATTTTCTTCTTTGCCTCAATGTTATCCTAATCTGTTTGAATATCAGGGACATTAAAACCAGGGCTTAATTAGGGAAATAGTTAACATACTTTTGTCGCCTTCATAATTGCCCAATAGAGGTAGTCCAGACAACCTTGTCATGAAAAACTAGAACTGTCGCAAAGCAGACAAATACCCCCCACTAGCGCGTTGTCACTGAAAAAGTGCTTAAATTCAAAGTGGCATAACTCTAAAACTACTGCCTGGATCAAGATGAAAATTGCAGGTGCACAACTTCATATGATAGGAAACAACCTGCTAAAATTTCAGCAAAATCGGTCAAAAACTGTGGGAGGAGAAGAGGACACAAAATTATGTCCACGGACGGACGGACAACCTGAATCCAGTATAACCCCCCCCCCCCCCCCATAACTTTGTTGTGGGGGGTATAAATATATACCATAATCATTCTAATAAAGGCCTTCACATTTGTTAGAAACATAGTCAATAGAAATAAAATGTCGGATAGGGGTTAGAGGTATTTTAATTTTGAGTCAAAAATTACGAATCTAGTGTCAGTTTATGGACTGATGATTAGGCAATTCCAATTTGGCAAATTATTGATATAAAGACAGCAAAAATTGATTTTAGTATGCAATTTTAGACACACATTACTTCTTTCTTGCTTTTGAATATGACTGACGATCATTTTATTCTGGAATTCTGTGATGGTCATATATCAAAACCAATCTTGTTTGCTGAAATTGTGCTCAAAATAGGTTAATTTTAGCTGTGATTTGGAGAATGAGTCTTTATTAAAATATATAAGCTTGTATTAACCCTTTCCTAAACAGCAAACAAGAGGGCCATTGGTCCTGAAGCGCTCACCTGATAAAATAACAATTTTCAGGTTGATTGGACAAAAAATGTGACCTCTAGGGTGCACACAAGGTTTAACTAAGATTTGACCTTGTGACCTAGAATTGATCAAGACAATCATTCTGATCAATTTTCAGGTTGATTGGGCAAAAAATGTGGCCTCTAGAGTGCACACATGGTTTTACAAAGATTTTACCTCATGACCTAGTTTATGACCCCAGATGACCCAATTTCAATCTTGTCCTAGAATTGATCAAGACAATAATTCTGATCAAATTTCAGGTTGATTGAGAAAAAAATGTGGCCTCTAGAGTGCACACAAGGTTTTTCTAAGATTTGACCCTGTGACCTAGTTTTTGACCCCAGATGACCCAATTTCAAACTTGTCCAAGATTTCATCAAGACAATCATTCTGAGCAAATTTCAGGTTAATTGGGCAAAAAATGTGGCCTCTAGAGTGCACACAAGGTTTTTCTAAGATTTGACCCCGTGACCTAGTTTTTGACCCCAGATGACCAAATTTCAAACTTGTCGGAGATTTCATCAAGTTAATCATTCTGAGCAAATTTCAGGTTGATTGGGCAAAAAATATGGCTTTAGAGTGCACACAAGGTTTTTCTAAGATTTGACCCCGTGACCTAGTTTTTGATCCCAGATGACCAAATTTCAAACTCGTCCGAGATTTCATCAAGACAATCATTCTGATCAATTTTCAGGTTGATTGGGCAAAAAATGTGGCCTCTAGAGTGCACACAAGGTTTTTCTAAGATTTGACCCCATGACCTAGTTTTTTACCCCAGATGACCCAATTTCGAAGTAGTCAGAGATTTCATCAAGACAATCATTCTGAGCAAATTTCAGATTGATAGGGCAAAAAATGTGGCCTCTAGAGTGCACACAAGGTTTTTCTAAGATTTGACCCCTTGACCTAGTTTTTGACCCCAGATGACCCAATTTCGAACTTGTCCGAGATTTCATCAAGCCAATCATTCTGAGCAAATTTAAGGTTGATTGGGCAAAAAATGTGGCCTCTAGAGTGCACACAAGCCAAAGGTTGACGCATGACATACGACGGACGACTGACGACGGACACAGCGGTATCACAATACCTCACCATGAGCACTATCGTGCTCAGGTGAGCTAAAAATAAAAGGTGTTTCAATTTGACAGATGCTGCAGCCAACAAAATGAATATTTAACTAAAGATAGAGTTTGTGCATAATATATCACAGAAAATATCGAGACAAAAGGAGAAACTGCTGATTATCAGCAGTTTCTTCTTTTGCCTCAATATTTTCTCGAGCCTTTCCTATTAAGGACATCAAAACCCGGTCTCGTTTGGGAAAGGGTTAATTAGAATAACTACAGTACATTGTACATCCAAATCATCGCCTCGAACTATGATATTATCTTCTTACATTACTATGGTAATTACATGCCCTTATGTTGCAACCAGTGACTAAAGTTAACTTAACCCATTCCCACATAATGACGCTTTTTAATGCCCCACAAGATCAGTAATTGATAGGGGTTTAACACATCTTTCAACTGCTATGGTCATATCGCATGGCTGGAGCCCGGCCGGCCCTATCCATTGATTCCTGTAGTTTCTCATACCAGTACTACCGCAACATTCTTACCAAGCCTACAGCTGCTCGCCTACATAGGATAAGGAATGTCAAACTATTGGTGGGTGACAATTTTGACTGAAAGTATTTTGCTGCAGCTGGGGATCCAACCTGCGACCTCATGAGAGAGAGTCCTATTCGCTACCATCAACTTGGACAGATCTTATATTTTTCATCTGGAAGAGAGAAATATTGTAACAGAATAGGTACCCCACCCACTAGTTTTCCATGGCCAGGAATTGTGTCAATTCCTGGCCTTGGTCATTTTACCTTGCCATAGCTTTATTGAGTGACATTTCCTTACTATTGGGTTTATATGCATTTTCTGCACATTCCTAATGCCAGTCTTACCTACCTAACTCTTACAGTCATCCTATTCAATCATTTTATTATTGTTGTGTTTTCAGCCATTTTGAATTATCTCCCTTTATGCCAAACTTAAAACTACAATATTTCCTATATAAAGTGTCTACACAGTGCATTATATGGTTATAAAGTTGCTATTTTGTCTAGAATTTGTCTTTGCAGAAAAGATTTTCATGGAATTTGGTAGTAAATGTGTAATTCCATTCCTGGCTTTGACCTTGGAAGTTTGGAAGGAGGGAAAGTTTGAATCCTTTCCACCTTCCCACTTCAGAGGTCCTATCCTCCTTTATCAGAGTAATTTGCCTATGTTGTAGGGTATCAAAAGTTAGCCTTTTATATGTTTTTTGTAATTATTTATATGGTTATTCCATATCTTTTTCATGTTTAAATTAAATGCAGGTGACAGGATTTGCTCCTGGCAACATGGCCGAAATGGTCTGGAATATTCCTTTTTGCAGCCAGGATTCCTGGACTGCCAGGAACATGTTGATTGGCTCAGTGACACCTTCCATTACCTGTGATTGGTTAATGAGGGAGTAACCTAGGTGATCAAAAGTCTATATAAAGGGCTAAATCCTGGCACTATTTTAGTTTTCACTATCAGAGTCAAAGATGTCACTTCGATGCAGAAATTCTCAACAACTGGATTAAATTATACATTTCTAAAACTAACCTGTGACTCTCATTATTTACTTATCCACTTGAACAACTAGCTAGGTTGAAGACAGGATTTGGAGAGAATATTGAGCAAAAGTTCCACTTTGTTTACAATATAATGTTATCAAGGGATTAACCCTTTCCAAAACAAGACCTGGTTTTGACGTCCCTAATAGAAAAGGCTTGGGAAAACATTGAAACAAAAGAAGAAACTGCTGATAACCAGCAGTTTCTCCTTTTGTCTCAATATTTTCTGTACACATATCCTGTCTTTATTTACATCCATTTTGTCTTTTGTGGCAGTTTTTGAAGAGGATTACCCTAAAATTTTGTCGTTTGGGAAAGGATTAAAAGCTCTTGACTACAGCTAGTTAAAGTTGGAGTTATTAGTTTTTGCCCCCTGCCCCCATCAAGGATGATTCCTATTTTGATGTGTATAAAAAATTAATAGTTTTTACTGACAGGAGTAACAAAATAATGATATACTTAACCTATTTATTTTAATTCAAAATAAAAATGTGACCCGTCGAGCTAAAAGGGACCTTATAGGTAGTGTGACAAATATCGACCCTAGTCAGTCTGCGCAGACCGCGCAGCCAGACTAGGGCCGACACTTCACTTGTATGTAATTTTCTAAATCTGGAATGTTTTCCCTATCTTACTAAATGCTCATTTTTCGCATACAGGATCTGATTGACCTGTGGTGAGTCTGACAAGTTTGTCACAATTTTGGTGTTTGGAGTTTGGATAAGGTCCCTTTTAGCGTGACGTGACGGGTCATTAATAAGAAATTACATATCATCAACCACCCATTAACCATTTCCCAAACAAGACATGGTTCTGACTTCTTTGACCAGGTAAGCATTGGCAAGAATTTAGACAAAAGGAGAAAATGATGATTGTTAGCATATTTTTCTCAATATATTTTCCATGCTATATTTGTAAATTTCTTAATTTTGGTAACAATTAAATACTGATTTTCTCGTTGGCAGCCCCTTTCAAATTGGAAGTCTAAATTTTTGTTGCTTGGGAAAGGATTAAAACCATTATTTCAAATAAAGCCTTAGTAATGACCCAAAACTGCATAATAGAGGTATAAATCATATCAACAATTTACCAAATGACAAATATTTGGACTGCTCCAATTGACCAAACGCCGACTGTCAATCAACAAGAGGGCCATGATGGCCCTGCATCGCTCACCTGAGAGGACTTTGAGACAAACAACTTGCAATCTTCAAACTCGCATGACCCACTTTTTACATGACCTAGATATCATTAAGATTAACATTCTGAACAATTTTCACAATGATGAGTAAATATTTAGGTTCTTCGAGCAAAAACAAGATTTGACCTTTTGACCTAGTTTTTGACCTAACATTAGCCACTTTCTACATGACCCTTTCATCATCAAGATAAGCAATTATTCTGAACTATTTTCACAATGATGAATAAATATTTTGATTTTTCAGAGCAAAAACAAAATTTGACCTAGATTTTGACCTCCCATGGCCCACTTTATACATGCCCCAGATATTGTCAAAATAAACATTCTGAACAATTTTCACAAAGATTCAGATATCATCATGGTTCTAAATGCAGAAACAAGATTTGACCCTGTGACCTAGTTTTTGACCTCACATGGCCCCCTTCTTACATTGACCAAATATCATCAAGATAAATATTCTCAACAATTTTCGCAACGATTAAGTAAATATTTTGGTTCCTAGAGCAAAAACAAGATTTGACCTAGTGACCTAGTTTTAGACCTCGCATGACCCACTTTTCACATCACCAAGATATCATCAAGATAAACATTCTGAACAATTTTCCCAATGATAAAGTAAATATTTTTGTTCTCAGGGCAAAAACAAAATTTGACCTAGTGACCTAGTTTTTAACCTCGAATGACCTGCTATTCATATCACCAAGATATCATCATGATAAACATTCTGAACTTTCACAATGATTGCATAAATATTTTGGTTCTTACAGGAAAAACAAGATTTGACCTATTGACCTAGTTTCTGACCTCACGTGGCCCACTTTCAAAATGACCCAGATATCATCAAGATAAATATTCAGAACAATTTTCACAACGATAAAGTAAATATTTTGGTTCCTAGAGCAAAAAACAAGATTTGACCTAGTGACCTAGTTTTTGACCTCACATGACCCACTTTTCACATCACCAAGATATCATCAAGAAAAACAGAAAAAACATTCTGAACAATTTTCCCAATGATAAAGTAAATATTTTTGTTCTCAGGGCAAAAACAAAATTTGACCTAGTGACCTAGTTTTTAACCTCGAATGACCTGCTATTCATATCACCAAGATATCATCATGATAAACATTCTGAACTTTCACAATGATTGCATAAATATTTTGGTTCTTACAGGAAAAACAAGATTTGACCTATTGACCTAGTTTCTGACCTCACGTGGCCCACTTTCAAAATGACCCAGATATCATCAAGATAAATATTCTGAACAATTTTCACAACGATAAAGTAAATATTTTGGTTCCTAGAGCAAAAAACAAGATTTGACCTATTGACCTAGTTTTTGACCTCGCATGACCCACTTTTCACATCACCAAGATATCATCAAGATAAACATTCTGAACAATTTTCGCAATGATAAAGTAAATATTTTGGTTCTCAGGGCAAAAACAAAATTTGACCTAGTGACCTAGTTTTTAACCTCGAATGACCTGCTATTCATATCACCAAGATATCATCATGAAAAACATTCTGAACTTTCACAATGATTGCATAAATATTTTGGTTCTTACAGGAAAAACAAGATTTGACCTATTGACCTAGTTTCTGACCTCACATGACCGACTTTTAAAATGACCAAGATTTCTTCAAGATAAACATTAGGAACAATTCTCACAATGTTTAAGTATATATTTCCGTTCTAAAATCAAAACCACGATTTGACCCAATGACCTAGTTTTTGACCTTACATGACCCACACTTTGTACATAAGCTAGATATCAAGATAAGTATTTAGGATAGTTTTGACAGAGTTTTTGGGACTAAATTGGCATATCTAGAGCAAAAGGAAGGATTCTGTAATATTATACCTTGTGACCTAGTTTTTGACCTTGCATGACCCACCTTTGATCATGACAAAGATATCATCAAGATAAAGAATTAGGACAATTTTGACAAAGTTTGGACCAAAATTGGCACTTCCAGAGCAAAAGGGAGGATTTTACAAGATTTGGCCCAATGACCTAGTTTATGACCTGGCATGATCCACTTCTTGACATGATCTAAATATCATCAAGATAAACATTCAGGACAATTTTGAGAAAGTTTGGACCAAAACTGGCATGTCCAGAACAAAATGAAGGATTTTAAAAGATTTGACCTTGTGACCTAGTTTTTGACCTTGTATGACCCACTTTTCATCATTTTATAGATATAATCGAGATAAACATTGAGGACAATTTTGACAAAGTTTGGACAAGAATTGGCACTTCCAGAGCAAAAGAAAGGATTTTGTAAGATTTGACCTCTTGACCTAATTAATGACGTAGCATGACCCACTTCTTGACTTGACCTTGATATCATCAAAATAAACATTCATGACAATTTCTTCAAAGTTTGGACCAAAATTGGCACTTCCAGTGTAAAAAGATGGATTTTACAATATTTGACCTAGTGACCTAGTTTTTGACCTGGCTTGACCTATTTTTTATCATGACCTAAATATCATCAAGACAAATATTCTGATAAGTTTTCACAACGATTGAGCAATAAATGTGGCCCCTAGAGCAGAAAGAAGATTTGACCTAGTGACCTACTTTTTGACCCCATTATGGCCCCGATTCAAATTCTTTGAAGTATTTTGAAAAAGCATGACCCATAGATCATAACTATGTGTGAAATATTAATGAATTCTGTCAAGTACTTTAGGAGGAGAAGATTTTTTTGTGAAAAGTTGACGTACAGACAGATAGACAGATGGACAGATAGACAGATAGACAGACGCCGGACAACAGACCGATCACAATACCTCACCTTGAGCACTTCGTGCTCAGGTGAGCTAAAAACATTGATTAGCCAATGGACGATCAGAAAAATGTTATGCCCCAATTGTTCATCGTTGCACGTGGTTTTGTATCGATTTATCGACTGGCAATCAAAACAATCGACATACCAATGGCAAAGAATTTTGTGCTAACAATAGACTAGGTTCACAGTTATGTTTTGATAAACCGCGTCGGTGTTGTTATAAAATCTCGTAACTACGGCTTAAATAAAGCCGTAGTTACGAGATTTTATAACAACAACTACGAAATACTACTTTGTTTGTCCGAATTTAAGTTACGATTAACTGGATAAAATCGTTCCCTATTACCGACCACATGCACATTGTTTGCCTTAAATTCTATTTTGGGCGGAGCGATCTGTCGATTGGCGTTTGGTCAATTCTAACCATTTCCTAAACTAGACCTCAGGGGCCTGTTTCATCAAATCATTTAACCCTTTCCCAAATGGCAAATTTTAGGGGATCCACTTTAACTCTTTCGCTGCCAATGTCGCCTTTTGGCGACCTCTTAGGAGACTGCCAATGTCGCCTTTTGGCGACTTCAAAACAATAGCTTAATTAGGTCATTAAGGTCAAGGTCAGGGTCATCTGATCAAACTGCCTGATAAAAAGTATGCTATTCAACAAAATAGTTTATGTGCAATTATTCCTGAGGGTTTCAGCTTAAAATTCACTAAATAATGATTTTACTATAATATAAACTGATAAGCCCTGTTATGAATTTAAAAAAAAATTGGCACTGGAAATAGCACAATTCCAGGAAATTTGGCAGCGAAAGAGTTAAAAAGTGACACAAATGACAAAATGGATGTTATTAAAGATATAATTTGTGTAAAATATGGCATAGAAAATATGTCCAGAACAAGATGAAGGATTCATAAAGATTTGACCTTGTGACCTAGTTTTTGACCTCACATGACCCACTTTTGATCATGACATAGATACCATCAAGATAAACATTTCGGACAATTTTGACAAAGTTTGGACCGAAATTGGCCCTTCTAGAGCAAAAGGAAGGATTTCATAAGATTCGACCTTCTGACCTAGTTAATGACCTTGCATGGCCCACTTCTTGATATGACCTTGATATCATCAAGATAAACATTCAGGACAATTTCTACAAGTTTGGACCAAAAGTGGCACTTCCAGCGTAAAAAAATGGATTTTATAATATTTGACCTAGTTTTTGACCTGGCATCACATATTTTTTACATGACCTAAATATGATCAAGACTACCAGACAGATGAAAGACAGATCAGACTTAAACATCACCAGGGCAGTAATCACATTATTTTTTTCAATAAAATATACATTTCATTTAAATACTTCATTCCCAAAAAGGTAATAATCTACCAAAGTATTATCCATGCTCTCCGATTTATTTTGAAAACGTGGGGTGCACCTGACAAAACTTAATAGTGATAATCAGAACATAAACATTAAGGACAAGAGGGCCAGAATGGCCCTATATCGCTCACCTGAAAGAAGTTTGCGACACACCCACTTTTTTTACAAATCAAAAATTCGTGAACAAATTTTGAAAAGGGTCACTCAAGGAACCTTGTTGCCAAGTTTGGTTCAAATTAGCCCGATGCTTGATTTTTAAAGAGTTTTCTTATGATTTCTCGAAGTCCAATAACACAGGTGGCAATCACATGACTTTGTTATGATATATTTTCCTCACTTATGTAAACAAAAACACTTGGTAAGAACACATTTTCTCAAATTTTGAATCAAATACTTAACACTCAATATTGAGATACGTGCCATTCGATACGTCATATTATCTGGTCTATTTTGGTACCAAGATCTTCCCTCAAATCCCTGTCAAAGCTGAGAACATTCGCAGGGATAAAGATTAGCAGGGGCCCAGTCGCCCATGGCCCCTAGAATTTGGGCTGGGCCCCTGAATATTTAGAGAAAATGCCCATACCCTTAATGTTAAGAATCAAATTTTGCTATTCTGGGCCCCTAAGTTAAATTTGTCAGTCTTTATCCCTGCATTCGTGCAAAGTATTTCTAAATGCCGTGATATATTTTCTTAAGAAATGTTTGCACTTTGCACGAATGTTCTCAGATTTGACATGGATTTGAGGGATGATCTTGGTATCAAAATAATACGGAGATTACGACGCATCAAATGGTACGTATTTCAATTCTGAGAGTTAAGTATTTGATTTAAAATTTAAGAAAATGTATTCTTACCGAGTGTTTTTGTTTACATAAGTGAGGAAAATATATCATAACAAAGTCACGTGATTGCCGCCTGTGAATAACCCTGCCCTGCCAAACCCACATTTTTAGACGACTAAGAAAATTTTTGTACGCATTTTTAAAAGAGTCACTCAAGGAAAATTCTTGCTATATTTCGTTCAAAATGGCCCATTGTGTTTTTTATTAAAGAATTTTCTTACGGTGTCTCCAACTTCGATAAGCCATGCCCTGCCACACCCGCTTTATCTGACGAATCAAAATTCGCAAACAAATTTTAAAAAGAGTCACCCAAAGAACATTTCTTTAAAGTTTGGTTCAAATTGGGCCAACGGTTGATTTTTGAAGAATTTTCTTAGGATTTCTCTAAGTCCGATAAGACATGTCCTGCCACGCCCACTTTTTCTGACGAATCAAAAATTTGCGAACAAGTTTTGAAAAGAGTCACCAAGGGAACATTACTGCAAAGTTCTGTTCAAATTGGGCTTATGGTTGATTTTTAAGGAATTTTCTTAGAATTTCTCTAAGCCTGAGAAGCCACGCCCACTTTTTTGACGAATCAAAAATTTGCGAACAAGTTTTGAAAAGGGTCACCCAAGGAACATTTCTGCCAAGTTAAGTTCAAATTGGGCCAATGGTTGATTTTTAAAGAATTTTCTTAGGATTTCTCTAAGTCCAATAAGCCACGCCCTGCCACGCCCACATTTTTTGACGAATCAAAAATCCATGAACAAGTTTTGAAAAGGGTCACCCAAGGAACATTCCTGCCAAGTTTGGTTGAAATTGACCAAATGGTTTAAGAGGAGAAGATGTTTAAAGAAATGTGAACGGACAGACGGACGGACGACGGACGGTGAGTGACCACAATAGCTCCCCATGAACACTTTGTGCTCAGGTGAGCTAACAAGAGGACCATGATGGTCCTATATCGCTCACCTGAACCAAACTGATATGAGCAACACTTTTATTCAAATCAATTGATATTTATGATTTAAGACTGAAAACTAACTTATGGTCAATAACAATATGAAAATCAAATTCATCAGAGATCTTATGGTCCCCAACATTGTGTCCAAGATTTGTCCAATAATTGTATATTCTACATTGTAAACAAAGTCGAAAACGGCAATTTTGTCAAATTCAAGGGCACATAACACTCACCTTTCTGCTCAGATCAGACTGAAAATCATACTCATCCAAGATCTTATGGTCCGCATTATTGTGTATAAGTTTTGTCTTGATTGATTGATAATTGTAGATTCTAGAGTGTAAACAAGATCAAAACAAGAGGGCCATTGGCCCTGAAGCGCTCACCTGATATAATAACTTTTTTTTGTAAACCAATTTTCAGGTTGATTGGACAAAGAATGTGACCTCTAGGGTGCACACAAGGTTTATCTAAGATTTGACCTCGTGACCTAGAATTGATCAAGACAATCATTCTGATCAATTTTCAGGTTGATTGGGCAAAAAATGTGGCCTCTAGAGTGCACACAAGGTTTTACAAAGATTTTACCTCATGACCTAGTTTATGACCCCAGATGACCCAATTTCAATCTTGTCTGAAAATTGATCAAGACAATCATTCTGATCAATTTTCAGGGTGATTGGGTAAAAAATGTGGCCTCTAGAGTGCACACAAGGTTTTTCTAAGATTTGACCCTGTGACCTAGTTTTTGACTCCAGATGACCCAATTTAAAACTTGTCCGAGATTTCACCAAGACAATCATTCTGATCAATTTTCAGGTTGATTGGGCAACAAATGTGGCCTCTGGAGTGCACACAAGGTTTTTCTAAGATTTGACCCCATGACCTAGTTTTTGACCCCGTATGACCCAATTTCAAAATTGTGCGAGATTTTATCAAGCCAATCATTCTGAGCAATTTTCAGGTTGATTGGGCAAAAAATGTGGCCTCTAGAGTGCACACAAGGTTTTTCTAAGATTTGACCCCATGACCTAGTTTTTGACCCCGTATGACCCAATTTCAAAATTGTGCGAGATTTTATCAAGCCCATCATTCTGAGCAATTTTCAGGTTGATTGGGCAAAAAATGTGGCCTCTAGAGTGCACACAAGGTTTTTCTAAGATTTGACCCTGTGACCTAGTTTTAGACCCCAGATGACCCTATATCAAACTTGTGCGAGATTTTATCAAGTCAATCATTCTGAGCAATTTTCAGGTTGATTGGGCAAAAAATGTGGCCTCTAGAGTGCACACAAGGTTTTTCTAAGATTCGACCCCGTGACCTAGTTTTTGACCCCAGATGACCCAATTTCAAACTTGTCCGAGATTTCACCAAGACAATCATTCTGATCAATTTTCAGGTTGATTGGGCAACAAATGTGGCCTCTAGAGTGCACACAAGGTTTTTCTAAGATTTGACCCCATGACCTAGTTTTTGACCCCGTATGACCCAATTTCAAAATTGTGCGAGATTTTATCAAGCCCATCATTCTGAGCAATTTTCAGGTTGATTGGGCAAAAAATGTGGCCTCTAGAGTGCACACAAGGTTTTTCTAAGATTTGACCCTGTGACCTAGTTTTAGACCCCAGATGACCCTATATCAAACTTGTGCGAGATTTTATCAAGTCAATCATTCTGAGCAATTTTCAGGTTGATTGGGCAAAAAATGTGGCCTCTAGAGTGCACACAAGGTTTTTCTAAGATTTGACCCCGTGACCTAGTTTTTGACCCCAGATGACCCAATTTCAAACTTGTCTGAGCTTTCATCAAGACAATCATTCTGAGCAAATTTCAGGTTGATTGGGCAAAAGATGGGGCCTCTAGAGTGCACACAAGGTTTTTCTAAGATTTGACCCCGTGACCTAGTTTTTGACCCCAGATGACCCAATTTCGAACTTGTCCGAGATTTTATCCAGACAATAATTCTGATCAATTTTCAGGTTGATTGGGCAAAAAATGTGGCCTCTAGAGTGCACACAAGGTTTTTCTAAGATTTGACCCCGTGACCTAGTTTTTGACCCCAGATGACCCAATTTCAAACTTGTACAAGATTTCACCAAAACAATCATTCTGAGCAAATTTCAGGTTGATTGGGCAAAAAATGTGACCTCTATAGTGCACACAAGGTTTTTCTAAGATTTGACCCAGTGACCTAGTTTTTGACCCAAGATGACCCAATTTCGAACTTGTCCGAGATTTTATCAAGACAATTATTCTGAGCAAATTTTAAGTTGATTGGGCAAAAAATGTGGCCTCTAGAGTGCACACAAGGTTTTTCTAAGATTTCACCCCGTGACCTAGTTTTTGACCCCAGATGACCCAATTTCGAACTTGTCCGAGATTTCATCAAGACAATCATTCTGAGCAAATTTCAGGTTGATTGGGCAAAAAATGTGACCTCTATAGTGCACACAAGGTTTTTCTAAGATTTGACCCCGTGACCTAGTTTTTGACCCCAGATGACCCAATTTCAAACTTGTCCGAGATTTTATCAAGACAATCATTCTGAGCAGATTTCAGGTTGATTGGGCAAAAAATGTGGCCTCTAGAGTGCACACAAGGTTTTTCTAAGATTTGACCCTGTGACCTAGTTTTTGACCCCAGATGACCCAATTTCGAACTTGTCCGAGATTTCATCAAGACAATCATTCTGAGCAAATTTCAGGTTGATTGGGCAAAAAATGTGGCCTCTAGAGTGCACACAAGGCAAAGTTTGACGGACGACGGACGACGGACACCGGACGCCGGACACAGCGGTATCACAATAGCTCACCATGAGCACATTCGTGCTCAGGTGAGCTAAAAAGCCAAAAATGGCAATTTTGTCAAATTAAAGGGCACATAACTCTCAACTTTCTGATCGGATCAAACTGAAATCGCAATAATCTAAGATCTTATAGTCCCCAACATTGTGTCCAAGATTTGTCTTGATTGATTAATATACATGTAATTGTAGATTCTAGAGTGTAAACAAGGTGGAAAACAGCCAAAAATGGCAATTTTGTCGAATTCAAGGGCACATAACTCTGGACTTTCTAATAATATCAGACTGAAAATCGAACTCATATGAGATCTTATGGTCCCCAACATTGTGTCCCAGTTTTGTCTTAGTTGATTAATAATTGTAAATTCTAGAGAGTAAACAAGGTCCAAAACAGCTTAAAATGGCAATTTTGTCAAATTCAAGGGCACGTAACTCTCAACTTTCTGATCAGATCAGACTGAAAATCCCACTCATCTGAGATCTTATGGTCCCCTACATTATTTCCAAGTTTTGTCTTGATTGATTGATGTTTGTAGATTCTAGAGTGTAAACAAGGTGGAAAACAGCTGAAAATGGCAATTTTGTCAAATTCAAGGGCACATAACCCTCGTCTTCCTCATCAGATCAGACTTAAAATCAAACACATCCAAGATCTTATGGTCCTCAACATTGTGTCCAGGTTTTGTCTTGATTGAATAATAATTTTAGATTCTAGAGTGTAAACAAGGTCAAAAACAGCCGAAAATGGCAATTTCGTCGAATTCAAGGGCACATAACTCATGACTTTCTGGTCTGATCATAACCAAAATCAAACTCGTCCAAGATCTAATTGTTATATACATTGTGTCCAAGTTTAATCTTGATTGGTAAATATTTGTAGATGCTAGAGTGTTAACAAAGTCAAAAGTAGCTATTTTTCGCATTCAAGGGCAGATAACTCCGGACTTTCTGGTCCAATCAGACCAAAAATCGAACTCATCCGAGAACTTATGGTCAAACATATTTTGGCCAAGTTATGTCAAGATTGGCTTATATTTGTGGATGCTAGAGTGTTAACACTAAATTGTTGACAGACGGACGGACGGACAACGGACACAAAGTGACCACAATAGCTCACCTTGAGCACTTCGTGCTCAGGTGAGCTAATAAGGAAGAAAATGCTGGTAGGCCTACATATAATCAGCATTTTTCTTTTTCTTCAGTATTTTCCTTCAAGATTTTAACACAAGGTGGATCAAAAGGTTTCCTTGTTTAGGAATGGGTTAACTCCTTCCAAAACAAGACCTGGTTTAGACGTCCTTAATAGAACAGGCTTGGGAAAACATTGAAACAAAAGAAGAAACTGCTGATAACCAGCAGTTTCTCCTTTAGTCTCGATATTTTCTGTGCCATATTTTACACATATCCTATCTTTAATAACAACCATTTTGTCATTTGTGGCAGTTTTTGAAGTGGATCACCCTAAAATTTTGTCGTTTGGAAATGGGTTAAGTAAATGACAGCCATCACACAACAAGAGGGCCAGAATGGCCCTATATCGCTCACCTGAAAGAAGTTTAAGACAAAGAGTCACCCAAGGAACATTTCTGCCAAGTGTGGTTCAAATTGGGCCAATGGTTGATTTTTAAAGAATTTTCTTAGAATTTTTCTAAGTCCAATAAGTCACGCCCTGCCACACCCACTTTTTCAGACGAAACAAAAATTCACTTTATTTTTAAAGAGTCACCATAGGAACATTTCTGCCAAGTTTGGTTCAAATTGGGCCAATGATTGATTTTTAAAGAATTTTCTTATGATTTCTCCAAGTCTGATAAGTGCTGACCTGCCATGCCCACAATTTTGGACGAATAAAAGTCCGCGAACAAATCTTAAGAAGGGTCACCTAAGGAACATTCCTGCCAAATTTGGTTCTAATTGGCCCAATGGTTAAGGAGAAGAAGATTTTTGATTTTTTTTTTAACAATTTCTCTTGGTTAGATAAGCCCCGCCCTGCCACACCCACATTTTTTGACGAAACTATTAATTTATGAACAAATGTTGAAAAGTGTCACTCAAGAAACAATTCTGCAAAGTTTGGTTCAAATTGGCCCATTGGTTGATTTTTAAAGAATTTTCTTAGGATTTCTCTATGGCCGAAAAGCCCCTTCCTCCCTGCCACGCCCTCATTTTTTGACAAATGTAAAAATTTGTGAATCACTTTTGATTAGAAAGACTCAAAGAACATTCCTGCAAAGTCTGCTTCAAATTGGCCCAATGGTTAATTTTTAAAGAATTTTCTTATATGATTTCTTTAAGTCTGATAAGCCCCTTTCTCCCTGCCACGGCCGCAACTTTTTACAAATGAAAATATTTGTGAACAAATTTTAAAAAGAAAGGCTTAAGGCACATCCCTACAAAGTCTGGTTCAAATTGGCCCAATGGTTGATTTTAAAATAATTTTCTTATGATTTCTCTAAGTCTGATAAGCCCCTTTCTCCCTGCCACGGCCACGTTTTTTGATGAATCAAAAATCTGCAAACAGGTTTTGAGAAGGGTCACTCAAGGAACAATTCTGCCAAGTTTGGTTCAAATTGGCCCAATGGTTGATTTTTAAAGAATTTTCTTATGATTTCTTTAAGTCTGATAAGCCCCTTTCTCCCTGCCACGGCCACATTTTTTGACGAATCAAAAATCTGCGAACAAATTTTGAAAAGGGTCACTCAAGGAACAATTCTGCCAAGTTTGGTTCAAATTGGCCCAATGGTTGATTTTTAAAGAATTTTCTTATGATTTCTCTAAGTGCGATAAGCCCCGCCCACATTTTTTGACGAATCAAAAATCCGCGAACAAGTTTTGAGAAGGGTCACTCAAGGAACATTCCTGTCAAGTTTGGTCAAAATTGGCCTGTTAGTTTTGGAGAAGAAGATGTTTGAAGAAATTGTTGACGGACGGACAGACGGACGGACGGACAGACGGACAGACGGACGACGGACGGTGAGTGACCACAATAGCTCCCCTCGAGCACTTCGTGCTCAGGTGAGCTAAAAAGGAACCATCTGGAATTTCAAGAGTCTAGAATGCTTTTTCTGCCCTACTTTATTGTTCGCTTTTAAAATAAAACTCCTTGAACCTACTGCTTGTTTCGATGTAGTTAACCCTTTCCCAAACAAGACCTGGGCCCCGTTTTACTAACGATCTTACTATCATGTTGCATGTTGTGAAAACAGTGTAACAAGGCATCTGATTGCACGAAAAATCAGATTAGGCCAATCAAGTTTGTTGTTACAAGTTATTACGCAAAAAATAATCGTAAGTTCATTAGTAAAACAGGCCCCTGGTTTTGACGTCCCTAATAGAAAAGGCTTTGGAAAACATTACAACAAAAGAAGAAACTGCTGATAACCAGCAGTTTCTCCTTTTGTCTCAATATTTTCTAAGCAAAATTGTACACAAATCCTATGCTTATCACCACCCATTTTATCGTTCATAATAACTTTTGAATTAGACCATACTAAAATTATGCTGTTTGGGAAAGTGTTAAGAGGTTTTCTTTGACAAGAGGACCTGATGATGGTCCTATATCGCTCACCTGAACCAAAATGATATGAGCCACAATTTTTTTCAATTCAATAAATATTTACGACTTTAAGACTGAAAACGAACTTACGGTCAATAACGTTGTGAAAATCGAACTCATCCGAGATCTCATTGTGCCCAACATTGTGTCCAAGTTTTGTCTTGATTGATTAATAATTGTAAATTTCAGAGTGTAAACAAGGTCGAAAACAGCTGAAAAAGGTAATTTTGTCAAATTCAAGGGCAAGTAAATCTCAACTTTCTGATCAGATCAGACTGAAAATCGAAATGACCATAGATCTTTTAATCCCAAACATTGTGTCCAAGTTTTGTCTTGATTGATTCATATTTGTAGATTCTAGAGTGTAAACGAGGCCAAAACCAGCCGAAAATGGCAATTTTGTCTATTTCAAGGGCATGTAACTCCCAACTTTCTGAACAAGAGGACCCTGAGGGCCCTAAATCGCTCACCTGAGTAATGTTTTAATAATGCCAAATAACTTTGCATATGTTGCGCATTGTGGTCCCAGAGAAGAATTTGGCCATGTAGTTTAGGAGGAGGTGTTGTTTACAGTAATTGATGAGCTTTGTGACATTTCCCATTTTCTGATGCCACAGCAACCAGAGTTTTTCATGGATTTGATTGATTTGGTTGATTATAACCCAGAAGTTAAGGAGATGTCGTTTAAAGAAGTTGTTAAGTTTTTGTGAAATTTTCCATTTTCCGATGCCACGGCAACCAGAGTTTTTCATAGATTTCAATTCTTTTAGCAATTTTTATAAGGGACCACCCAAGAAACATTTCTGCCAAGTTTGGTTGATTTTAACCCAGAGGTTAAGGAGGAGATGTTTTTTAAAGAAATTGTTGAGCTTTTGTGAAATTTACTATTTTCCATTGCCATGGTAACCAGAGTTTTTCGTGGATTTCAATTCTTTTAGCAAATTTTAAAAGTGACCACCCAAGGAACATTTCTGCCAAGTTTGGTTGATTTTAAACCAGAAGTTAAGGAGATGTCGTTTAACCCTTTCCCAAACAAGACCTGGTTTTGACGTCCCTAATAGAAAAGGTTTTGGAAAACATTGAAACAAATGAAGAAACTGCTGATAACCAGCAGTTTCTCTTTTTGTCTCAATATTTTCTATGCCATATTTTACACAAATTCTATCTTCAATAATTTCCGTTTTGTCATTTGTGGTAGATTTTGCAGTTGGTCACCATAGAATTTCATCGTTTGGGAAAGGGTTAAAGAAATAGTTGAATTTTTGTGAAATTTCCCATTTTCCGATGCCACGGCAACCAGAGTTTTTCATCAATTTCAATTCTTTTAGCAGTTTTTATAAGGGACTACCCAATGAACATTTCTGCCAAGTTTGGTTGATTTTGACCCAGAAGTTAAGGAGGAGATGTCGTGTAAAGAAATTGTTGAATTTTTGTGAAATTTCCCATTTTCCAATGCCACGGCAATCAGATTTTTTCATGGATTTCAATTCTTTTAGCAATTTTTATAAGGGACCACCCAAGGAACACTTCTGCCAAGTTTGGTTGATTTTGACGCAGAAGTTAAGGAGGAGATGTCGTTTAAAGAAATTTTTGAGCTTTTGTGAAATTTCCCATTTTCCGATGCCATGGCAACCAGAGTTTTTCATGGATTTCAATTCTTTTAGCAATTTTAATAAGTGACAACCCAAGGAACACTTCTGCCAAGTTTGATTGATTTTGACCCAGTAGTTTAGGAGGAGATGTCGTTTAAAGAAATTGTTGAGCTTTTGTGAAATTTCCCATTTTCCGATGCCACGGCAACCAGAGTTTTTCATCGATTGAAATTTTTTTAGCAATTTTTATAAGGGACTATCCAAGGAACATTTCTGCCAAGTATGGTTGATTTTGACCCAGAAGTTAAGGAGGAGATGTTGTGTAAAGAAATTGTTGAATTTTTGTGAAATAACCCATTTTCCGATGCCACGGCAACCAGAGTTTTTCATGGATTTCAATTATTTTAGCAATTTTTATAAGGGACCACCCAAGGAACACTTCTGCCAAGTTTAGTTGATTTTGACCCAGAAGTTAAGGAGGAGACGTTGTTTAAAGAAATTTTTGAGCTTTTGTGAAATTTCCCATTTTCTGATGCCACGGCAACCAGAGTTTTTCATCGATTTCAATTCTTTTAGCAAATTTTATAAGGGACCATCCAAGGAACATTTCTGCCAAGTTTGGTTGATCTTGACCCAGTAGTTTAGGAGGAGATGTCATTTAAAGAAATTGTTGAGCTTTTGTGAAATTTCCCATTTTCCGGTGCCACAGCAACCAGAGTTTTTCATGGATTTCAATTCCTTTTAGCAATTTTTATAAGGGACCACCCAAGGAACATTTCTGCCAAGTTTGGTTGATTTTGACCCAGTAGTTTAGGAGGAGATGTCGTTTAAAGAAATTGTTGACGCCGTGACGGACAGACGGACAGACGGACGCCGGACATTGATAGATCACAATACCTCACCTTGAGCACTTCGTGCTCAGGTGAGCTAAAAAGATCAGACTGAAATTCTAACTCATTTAAGATCTTATGGTCTCCAACATTGTGTTCAAGTTTTGTCTTGATTGATCCATATTTGTACATTCTAGAGTGTAAACAAGGTCGAAAACAGCCAAAAATAGCAATTTTGTCAAATTCAAGGGAACATAACTCTTTACTTTCTAAACAGATCAGACTGAAAATCGAACTCATCCGAGATCTTATGGTCTCAAACATTATTTCCAAGTTTTGTCTTGATTGATCAATATTTGTAGATGCTAGAGTGTTAACAAATTAAAAAGTAGCTATTTTTGACGTTCAAGGGCACATAACTCCTGACTTCCTAGTCCAATCTGACCCCCCAAAAAACTCATCCAAGAACTTATGGTCTCAAAGATTATGTCCAAGTTTTGTCTTGATTGATCAATATTTGTAGATGCTAGAGTGTTAACAAATTAAAAAGTAGCTATTTTTGCCGTTCCAAGGGCACATAACTCCTGACTTCCTGGTCCGATCTGACCCAAAATCAAACTCATCCAAGAGCTTATGGTCATACATCTTTTGTTAAAGTTTGGTTAAGATTGGTCAATATTTGTAGATGTTAGAGTGTTTACAAATTAAAAAGTAGCTATTTTTGACGTTCAAGGGCACATAACTCCTAACTTCCTGGTCCGATCTGACCCAAAATCGAACTCATCCGAGAACTTATGGTCATACATGTTTTGTTTTAGTTTGGTTAAGATTGGTCAATATTTGTGGATGCTAGAGTGTTAACACCAAATTGTGGACAGACGGACGGACAAAAAGCGACCACAATAGCTCACCTTGAGCACTTCGTGCTCAGGTGAGCTAAAAAGCAGTGATATGTTCAGTTTTGTAATGGAATATTTGTTGGACATCTGCTGGGTTCGTTTTGTTCTACGTGTTACAGACTTCCAGGGTGGTCCCTTTTTTCATGATGGCTCAAATACGTAAAATTACAAGATTTAGTCAAGAAGAAAGAAGTGAAATATGTAAAATTATGGTGTACCAAATGGGTCAAAAGTCTATTTAGAGCGTGCAGACATGAAATATATGCATAAACGCGTAAATTTTACGCGTCGATGTGTATATTTACGCGTTGATGCATAAAATTTACGCGAGCAGTTGAATATTCATGCGTGGACGCGTAAATATTCAACTGCTCGCGTAAATATATGCGTCAACGCGTATTTTATCTATTAACCAATCAGATCCTTCGTTTCATCCATCAATTTTATGGTATAAAGTGAAAGTTTTTTCTCCCATTGGCCAGCCTCGGTTTCACATTTTTTACTCCTGCTCGCGTAAAATTTATGCGTCTATGCATATTTTTTCAACTGCTCGCATAAATTCCATGCGTCAACGCGCATATTTACGTGTCGACGCATAAAATTTACGCAAGCAGTTGAAAATATATAGGCGTCGACGCGTATATTTTATGCGTGCAAGCTCTATATAGACTTTTGACCCATTTAGTACGTCATTTAAAATTACATACTTAGTCAAGCAGTGGCTAAATAGTATCCCAAAGCTTTATGAAAAGTGACAAAGCAATATAAGGCTTAAGTTAATATATAGAAATATGATGTAGCTATCAAAATCTAAATTAACCCCTTCCTAAACAAGACCTGTTTTTCTAAATTCCCAGTAGAAATAGCTTGGAACGATATTGAGAAAAGAAGAAATTGCTAAAAATTAGCAATTACTCCTTCTCTCTCTCAATTATTTTTGTCCTATGACATTCATTTTACTTTCGACATTAATTATTTTGTCATCTAGCTGCTACTGCTTTCATTGAAATTTAGCTGCTTGAGAATGGGTTAAAAGTCTATTAGGGATGTCAATTCAAGGTCTTGTTTGGGAAAGCATCAAATACCACATAGTCATATAAAGATGAAGGTAGCCTTATTCATTTAACCCTTTCCCAAACAACATTTTAGTGTGGTCCAATTTGAAAGAAGTTGGAGACGACATTTTAAAGTGAATGGAATTTTTTTACTTTTAGGTCTTTTTGAATGGAAAACCTTGTGTGAAATTAAGAAATTGCTTGTGACAAGCAATTTCTTTATTTTCCACAATATTTTCCAAAGCCTTTATTTTGTGGGGCATCCAAAAGTGTCAATGTGTGGGAATGGGTTAAAGCACCTTAAGTCTAATTGTCTAATAAGTCAAAAGAACCACAATGGGGTAACAAGAGGACTACTTAAGTAGATGCCAGAGTGTTAACACCACATTGTGAAGAGACGGACGAACAAGTGAATGACCACTTTATGCTCAGGTGAGCTCAAAATACATCAGAAAACCAGAAGTAGAAATAAAGAGGCCCCAGCATGCATTAAAAGGCTGAAAAAAATAGATGATTAGAGACAACAACAAAGTAAATGTTCAACATGCAATAATGAGCTTTATAGCAGAGCCACAAGAAAGAGGGTGAATTTGCTATTAAAAATGCAATATTTCCTTAAAATGTTAATGTTCATCAAACACTATCTTGTGGGTACTCATTGGAATTGTCTCGACAAGACAATTTAAATGAGTACCCACATGATGGGGTTAGGGTTTGAAATAAATGAATTAGAACATCATAACCGGCCCTCTTATCTGTTGCTCTGGCTTATAGAGTAACGATGTGTGTGGTAGAAAGTTACCTTGGTAAGTCGATGATCGATCCATGTAATTCTGATGAACAGCAGCAAAGAGAATTAGTAAAAGCCTTTATCATCTTCCCAAATGACAAAACAATTAGACTGTCCCATTTGGAAGCTGCTGCAGATGACAAAATGGATATTCATAAAGGTAGAATTTGCATACAACATAGCACGGAAAATATGTAGACAAAAGTAGAGAATGCTACTCGTTCTTTTGTCTCAATGTTTTCCCAAGAATTTTCTATTAGGGATATCAAAACCAGGTCTTCTTTGAGAAAGTGTCAATCATCAATAAAATGATAAAACAATCAACTATGTTTTTCTTTTTTTAATCCACTACGAAACAATAAAATTTTTGACCAAACCAAATTCAGAAATGCTGCAGACGACAACTTTGAGTGAATTATATCATTTGCTCTTTCTTGATAGAAAACATGGTGGGGAAAGGAGAAATTCCTTTGCACAGGCAATTACCATGTTTTCCAAAGACATTAGCTTGTAGGGCATCAAAAGATCTCATTATGTGGAAATGGGTTAAAGTGACAAAATATTTCACATTTATTTCGTTTTTTGGAAGCAAATTTTCCAAATTTGCTTCTCTTAGCAGCCATGTGTCTCTGCACTTTACCATTCTCTGCATGCCACACAACATCTTCCGGTCTTCCTCACTATAAATAGTTCTATCAAAAGCAAAGATGAATGAGGTAACAGTCATTCGAATATTCAATATGTAAGTCTGAAGTTATGTTTAGATATTGAATTGTGTGACTGAAAATGAAACATTCAATTAATTATGTCTCTAAGAGAAGAAAAGAGCGACGTAGTAATTTGCTTTATTATGGTTCAAAGATCAGTCCAATGGCCTTCCTTGTAAATGGGTCAGTCGAGTTTACTGAACTATGAAATATATTCAGCTTACACAAACGATTAATATGCATGAAGTTGTGCTAAAAATAAATACAACTCCATCATGAAATCAAAGTATGCAAGGTATTCTGGATAATCAAAGTACTTAATCAAATACTCTACGAATCAAAGTATTCAAGGTATTCAAATGGATAATCAAACTACTCTATTTCTGGCCCCGGTTTCTCGAAAAAACTTAAGTACGTTCTCATGCTCAAATCTGAGCACAGTGCTCAAATCGCATGAAATCCACGTGAACTTCAATGGAATACCCTTCAACGTTGGAGAGTATCCCTTTGATGTTGAGCATGTTCTCATGAGAATATACTTAAGTTTTTTTCGAGAAACTGGGGCCTGGACAGGCCTACATTTTTGAAAAATTTGCTTCCAAACAGTACTGTCAGTACTTTGATTAAAAGTATGTTTTGATGCAAAGATTGTTCATTCTAATTCATAGAAATGTTATGAGTTTTTGAAAGTTATTACTTATAAGGGAAAAATGTGCCTTTAAAGTTGAGACAGACATGACAAATTCTATATAAATCTGAACTGTTGTCCACAACGATTTGCTTCATTTTACCACAAAAATATATATTTCTCGCAAACGGTTTCATATTTTGACTTGAAATTTTCAGAATTTTCATAAGAGAAGATGCTCTTTCAGATAGAATAAAAGTAAAATTTATGTAAAAATAATTGTGAAATGTCACTTTAAAGAAATTCAAGACAGCTTGAACTTAATATGTACACCTTTCAAAAGCCATGATTATTTTTTCTAAAGAAGATAAACAAAATGACTAAACGGTGTTGTGTGTGAAATACAAATGTCCCCAAAATCATTCATCTAAAAAGATGATTACATGTATCTGCAGTTTCTTCTACTGCCTCAATCACACCCTATTACCGGCTATCACTACAGCAGTTGCTAACCTTTGGGCAGTTTCATCTATAAATAGCGCGTGAACTGGGTAGGTCATACTTTTTCCATATTTGTTTTGTGTAAAAGCGTTTCTCAGCTATAATTTGTAGTGCCCTTGGCTTGCCATACATTTGAGCACCTACATGTCAAATATTAGCACAGAGAGTCCTCAAACAAAAAAATGATTCACTAACAAAGTCGAAACTTCACATATTTGCATGTAAAATTCATCTTTCCATGCAAATAGCAGAAAAACACTGAAGCAAATGTTAGAAATTTTATTACAGAATGGATATCTAGTATATTATCTACCAACTGATTGCGCTTGTGAAGACAATCAACTATTCCGTTATGTCGTTATAGTCAAACAAAGTTTGGTGAGCTACAAATTTATGCAATCACGAACAGCACGTAGGGGGATCACCGACAGGAGATTCGTACTTGAAACAGGCAATCACAGACAGCATAAATGATACTGTTTTGCTTGTCTATGTACAATTCTTTTTCATTATCCAAGTGATCATGGTGTGAAATATTTAAAATTTGCTGATGATAATTATAACAGTACATGAATGCTGGTACTTTTGTTTGATAAAAGAGCATCAGATAAGAATAAGCTATATATGAAGCAAGAACTTCCCAGGAATCCACGGCTATGTGCTCCAGCCACTGCAATATGGCCATACCGGTTTAAAACGGCGTTACACTCATGAAATCAAATCATAGGCCCGATTGTATTTGTTTAGCACAAACAAAATATTTTACTGATTTGTTCAAATTTTCCGATGTGAATAATCGAAAAATAACCGAAACAGATACTTGGCCATTTGGTTAACTCTAGCCGGCGTTTATAAAATCGGGCACAGACTAACTTTAAAAAAATACCTTCAACATTAGATCCTATGCTCAAAAATACCATTGCGTTATTCGTCTATTATAGCGATATAAATTTAAGTTTTAAAATTGTGAGTTTCCGCTTTATCTAATTATTGCTTATGAACGCGATTATTTGCAGGGGAATTTAATAAGAGTTTTAATTATGAACACTATTTGGAGGATAATTACTGACCTTGACCGGGTAATTATACTAGCCAAATATCAGAATGGTCATTTATATTGTCTAGTAAGATTAACCCGAGACATCTGCATATGTAATGACCCCACTTGTTAAGGTTAAGGCACTCAACTAACGGACTTTGCACACGAAAATTAAGTTGTCCCGGGTTAATTTGGTGGACAATACAGCAATGTCGTTGTTATTTATTTGATATTAAAATCAGATAAATGGAGAATGTTTTTATCCAGTTAACCGTGGCGCAATTTTGGTGAAACAATAGCGCATCGTATGTGTTGTTATAAAATCTCGTATGTGGCCATAGTTGCGAGACTTTATAACTAGGCCTACATAAACGGTTTGTCAATACTTATAACGGTAAATCTAGTGTACTTTTAGCACAGAGTTCATTGCTACTGATAATATAGGAAATGGAATCTTATGGTTAATAGGGTTAAATCTTACGCTATAAATAGAATGGTCCAAGCGGTTTTAGCTTTTAAAAATCTCGTAACCACGGCTTCATTCAAGCTGCAGTTGTGTGGTTTTAGAATCATACGGACAAAGCTCTTTTGTTTGTCCGAGATTCCGTGCGGTTTGCTTTATAAAGAGTATTTGCTTCAACATGTATCTGTTTAAGCCGAGTCCAGTTAACGTCGGAGTCTGTCAATCCAGGGGTTGCGAGTTCGAACCCCAGGCCGACCAGTATCCATTCTTACATTTGACAAAAGTCATTTGTCTCTCACCAATGGGTGTGAATCATCTATGTGAGAGCGCAGCTGGAGGTTGGGTACTTTTATTGAGAGGTCTATTTGTCCAATGACCACTCGGCTTTACTTCACCATGCAAGGTGAAACATAACACAGAATAAAGAAATAAACATTTTTAACCATTTCCAAAAGAATGCCTCTTTTTACGGAGTTATTAAGATTACCAAATGACCCGGCACTGACCTTATGCAAAGCATAAAGTAATGTTGAATAAATAATTCTTCGTTCACATTCGTTCATTTACGAGGTTATTCGATTGTTTCCGGAAAGAAACAACCCTATAAAACCATTAATTTTAGCACTCTTACTTAAATGCAACAATGCGTGATTAGGAAAAGGTCGTTGCCTGTGAATCTGGCAATTCGAGTTCAAATCCCTCGTTAGGTAGAGACTAAATACTAGTAGCCTCTTTTTTCTCCTTTTTTTCTTTTTTTTTGTCGTGATATTACGTTGGTCTTGTGCAATATTACATTTGTTTATGTAAGAGGTCCGCGTATTTGGCCATTATTGCTAAAAGAATAACGAAATCATGCGCACATAGAAAATGTAAAGAAAGAGACAATAGACTCCGAAGATGACAGGGATTGAACGCTATTGTTTTGAAATTGATTTTTGTTAATATGAAATGAGAATATAAAATACTTGAATTTTGAGGGAAAAAACAACAAAACTAAAAAGCCACATTATTATTGCAATGAAATAGTTTAAAATGAAATTAAATACGTTTTGATAAAAGAACATATCTAGGTAAAAATCAAGTGCAACTTTAATTCATAATAGAAAAAAGGAAAAAAAAAATATAATAAGATTCCACATGTGACTCGAACCCACGACCTTCAGCTTCGAAGAAACTCGCCTAACGTCAAAACATGAAATCAATATGCAATGACGTCAGCGTAATTAAACTCTTTAATAACAAAACTTTATTCGTCTGTCATAAACGGATATACCCGAAGCTATTTTTATCCAACTTTCGACGTATATAATTTATGCTAATAGAGGTTAAGCTGCGCAAGGTCAATTGGTAATCGTAATATCTGTACATGTCGGATCGTTTTGATTGTACAAAATCAATTTTCATATGATTTAGGTATAGATCTAACAATACAGCTCGAGATATTTATCAATTTGCATGTTTTGAAAATTGAGTTTTCCATTTCAGACGTTTAGGGAGATTTCTCGCCTTATCCATAGAGATCCTTACCTAGCTGACTGATCTTTGATCCTTCACTAGTTTCTGTATTCACTTACCTAGGCTAGTTGCAATCATGTGCTTTATGAAGAAAATCATGATGTTTTATCAATATCAACAGATTCTTGCTTGATAATCCGTTATCACCGATATCTCTTCTTCGTTTCGCAATGAGGCCAAAACGCTGAACATTGATAGCGCATCTGACTCTCATTCGAGAGAACCCGGGTTCGATCCCCGGCCGTGGCAAATATCTTTTCTAACTAATGTTACCCACCAATGGTTTGATATTGTTAAGCTATGTGGGCGAGCAGCTGGAGGCTCGGTTAGTCTATTGTGTTAGTACTTGTATGAGAAACAACAGGAATCCATGGTTAGGCGCTTAAGGTGCCGCGATATAACCATGGCAGTTGAAAACGGCGTAAAACCCCAATAAACCAAATCGTTTCGCAATGAAAAATACAAATTTGCACCGCGCAAAACATTCGATCGAAATGTTTGAAGATTCATTGACCGACTTTGAAATAGCAGGATTCATATACATATATTTGCGTGGGTTCCATCTATTTAAGTTAAGTCTGACTAAATGAAATTTAACCCCATTAAAATATTACAGTCATATTGTGTGCCTGAAACAGCGACGACATGATGTAAAATCCACAATTTTCACTGTAAAGTATGTGTAGTTTTTTAAGGTTTGCAACCCATCATTAGCTCTAAAGAGCCAGAGGTGAATTTGATAAGTGTCAGTAATTCCTAAACTGTGTTACAATTCCATTCTAAACATAACCATTTTGAACGGTTTAGAATTTTGAATCAATGCATACTTACAGAAATATTTGACAGAAATGTTCAAAATTACCTCCGCTGCATATGAATATAGAGTAAAGTAATATTTGTAAATTATTTTCCTTTGGAAGCATAATCTTGAAATCCGGCACGTTGAATCAACTTGTCAGAAGTGTATGTACAAATGTGTGTAATTTGATGCATTTCGTACGGCTAAAAGTGGTGTTTTTAATGATGGGATGTATACCTTAACCGACAAACTATCATCTACAACTAATGGTTGCATACGTCCTTCAATTTTGTGTTACTCAGCTTCAATCATATCTAGATGATTTCTATGTCTATAATTCAGAAATTGGCTAGTCTATCAAGAAATGGTGTTAATTCATTATTTATGCTCCTTTCATGCAATTTCTTGTTGAAAGAGATGCCGCTTTTCCAACAAGACATATTGTTCTGTGTTGCCATCAACTTATGTCCGGGTTTGCCATTCAAATTTTCAATATGCTGTTCGTGATAGCCAAATCGGCATCAGTGTTTAGTTTTAATCGGCCAGTCTGAAGTTAATTCAATCCACACAGTTCTCTAAATTTACACAGTGTAAGAAAATTGATTGTCTATTTTAATAGTTATATTAATTCTAATGATCGTCTTATCATTTTCTCATTATATGGACTGAAAGTTGGATTTTACGTAAAAAATTGTGAAGTTACGACTTTGTCGATGAATAATTTTGTTGTTTAGGGATTCTTTGGGCTAATATTTATCATGTAGGTGCTCAAATGTATGGCCAGCCAAGTGCACTACAAATATAGCTGAGAAAGGCTTTAACACAAAAGCAAAGATGGAAAAAGTATGACCTACCCAGTACACCCGCTATTTATAGATCATACTGCCCAAGGTTAGCAACTGCTGTAGTGATAGCCGGTAATAGGGTGTGTCAATATTCTCTCAAATCTTTTCCTTTATGTGTGTCAATAAATGTCATAGTCTATTAGGAAAAGGTTAAAGTGATGAAATGGTTACAGGGATGAAAAGTTACAAGGAAATATAAATATTTTGTGTTAAATCACGGTGGGTAACCCACGTGACTTTTGGGAAGCGTTAACACCGAAAAAATCGTCCGCTTCAAGGTATATTTTGTATAATTTCTCAGCTTATACCCTATTGATTTTGATGAAATAAAGCGCACGGAACGCGCCTTTGAGGGGGCTATTCCTGTTTGTAACTCACCCTGCTCCAAATCCAGTGGTTTCTTCAAACATTCGAGCCAAAGTATTTGTAAGTGCAAAACCAAAGTGGGAAGCGTTCACATGCACTGAAGAAAACTTTCACTTGAATGTTTGAAGAAACCACGGGATTCGGAGCAGAGTGAGTTACAAACGGGAATAGCCCTCTCAAATGCGCGTTCCGTGCACTTTATCTCGTCAAAATCAACAGAGTATTAGCTGAGAAATTAAGCAAAACATACCTTGAAGCGGACGATTTTTTCGGTGTTAACGATTCCCAAAAGTCACGTGGGTTATCCACCGTGTAAATTGTTATTTCAAGGTTTGATGATGGTAAACAGATGAACTCCAGGAAGGTCATTTGGCAAAATAGCAGAGTATCCATGAAATAGAGTTGTAAAGCAAATATAAGCATTGTATGTAGAAAACGAAAATGTTAAAATTGTGCCAATAAACATTGGACATTGGTAAACAATAAGCCCCATTCTCATCAACTTGTTAAAACCGCTCATATATTTGACTAATACACATTGCAAGAAATGAACAAGAGCTTCGCAAAGAGGTGCATATACGCCCGATAGGAGCTTGTCAGTGAAATTGGCCATTCTTTTAAATTCAAGGGCAGATGATTCAAATATGGAAAGAGTTATCTAAATTTTGTAAGCGTTTGCACAACCAGACACCATACCATAGAGACTCATTGTGGCAAGTTTGATTAAATTCTGTTTGAAACTGTAGGAGTTGTGCACCCGAGAAAATGGGCATTTTTTCAAATTCAAGGACAGATAATTCAAGAACAAAAAGAGTTATCTGAATTCCGTAAGCTGTGTGTGCACAACTAGACATCATGGAGATTCATTGTGGCAAGTTTGATTAAATTTTTGTAGAAACTGTGGGAGGAGTTGCGCACACAAGAAAATGGGCATTTTTTTAACTTCAAGGGCGGATAATTCAAGAACGAAAAGAGTTATCTCAATTCCATAAGTAGTGTGCACAACTAGGCATCATGCAGATTCATTGTAGCAAGTTTAACTCAATTTCAATTGAAACTGTACATTGAGTTGCACATACAAGATATTGCTAACGGACGGACAGACAGATGGACAGACGACCAGGGCCATAACATAATATGACATTTTGGACATAAAAAATACAGTAAATATACAAACTTTTTTGAGGGATTTGATAGGTTGTATTTCAGTAAAACAAGTTTTTAATTATATTATATTTTTGAATAACAAGAATTTTGACACATTGGGTAAATTTATTTTTTGGAAGGCAGGGAAATTACATAGCTTTGACCTTGGGTTTACTTACACATCAGCATTTGTGACTTATTGACCTATAACGCCACTCTCTTGCACACGGTTCATTCATTACATTCACCTCTGTGGTTGCCTCAGAGAGTATTGCGTCATCATCTGCTAGATTACGTCACTTTCTATCACATCAAAATGGCAATAACAAATAATTTTTCTTTTCCGAAGTCCAAAATATATCATACTTCACGTTGCTTAAAATTTAATATCATTTTCCAACGATAATAATTTGATTTTTTTAAAATTGATGTCATTCATTCAAATTTTCTGTACGTTTCAGTCTGATAGGGAACGATTTTATCCAGCTAACCGTGGCGTATTTCGGACAAACAATTGTATTTCGTAAGTGTTGTTATAAAATCTCGCAACTACGACTTGATTCAAGCCATAGATTCGATATTATATAACAACACAGACGATTTATCAAAACAAAACGGTAAACCTAGTCTATTTTTAGCACAAAATTCCTGCCATTGGTAAGGAGGCTTGAGAAAATAGTTCCATTTTATATGGGTAAATTCATCAGTTATAATAACTTTCAAATGTACCCAGAGTCATCAATTCTTTGTCCACTTTATTATGTTACACATGAAACAGTTAAAGGGGCTCGGTCTATGTTTTTATGCTTCCGAACTGTTCGGGAACTCATATTTGTGCATGGAAAAACAATTAGCAATGGATAAAAACCTCAATCTCGGCGAAAAAAACATTTTTCCTTTGCTATAGATCAATCCCTTACAAGCGTGTTTACACATTTTATTTTTACTTCAAAACAAGACTAGGTCAAGGTCAACGAGACACACCTCCGCGATATCAACACACCGTACAACCGGCTGTGTGGATGACTGTGACCTTCTTTGCGAGGAATACGTGAAAAGGTTTATTTTGTACAAGCACTGAACATTTATACGCGTATTTATCAACTATAGAATACCAAAGATCCTTTCGTTTATTTATAAAAGTAAATTCATTTGACCTACCATGCACATGACATCAGATGCCGAATCTGTCTTCGCTGACTTTCTACGCAGCCGGTTGTACGATGTGTGAAATCTCGCTGAGCACATATGACGTATCTCTGACGTAATTGATTTTTGAAGGTTGGGCATATGTAGCCGTTACAAAACAAAAACAAGGACGACCAGCATGTTATTAATTGACTTGGATTTTAATACTTAATAAAGCTCGACGAGTGGTTACAATGGACATAAATGATCTATGATCTTCAGATTAGTAATTTCATACGTTATTTCTGGTTTGTAATTATTGTGCCATTTGCATTTTCGACAGCCTAGCTCGTCGCCCTTTAAACAGTAATAATACACGTTTTCCTCGGTTTGACAAGATTCTTGTCATTCAGCCGCCCAGCCCGTTGCAGAGATGTATGGTGAGTGTAACGAACGACAACTCTGCTCGGAGATTGCTATAACGCTATGCTCAAAAATGTAATGGCTAAGAATTTTGTGCTAAAAATAGACTGGGTTTAACGTTATGTTTTGATAAACTGTAGGTGTTGTTTGAAAATCTCGTAACTACGGCTTAAATCAAGCCGTAGTTACAAGATTTTATAACATCACCCACGAAATACTATTTGTTTGTCCGAAATTATGTCACGGTTGTCTGATAAAATCGTTCCCTATTTGTGTAAAAGTACAATTTCAATACAGATCATCAATTAGTTTAATAGAGCATGAAAGGGTATTTCTTTTGGACACAAAACCTCATAACCACAGCTACTTTAAATATCATTTACATGACTTTTGGTTGCAAAACCAAATTATCTTTATTTCTTTTGCCACTGGATACCATTTTTTTTGTCAAATCATCGAACATGGTTAGAAGTAAATTGAGACTGCTATCATTCATATCATACCACCCTACAGCGCTTTCTCACTAAACAGAAATAATGAGCAAGGATCTGGAAAATGGTCCATTGAGGCATTTGAGAACATGGCCCCGGTTTCTCGAAAAAACTTAAGTACGTTCTCATGCTCAAATCTGAGCACCGTGCTCAAATCGCAAGAAATCCACGTGAACTTCAATGGAATACCCTTCAACGTTGGAGAGTATCCCTTTAAAGTTGAGCTTGTTCTCATGAGAATATACTTAAGTTTTTTCGAGAAACCGGGTCCCGGTTTCTTGAAAAAACTTAAGTATATTCTCATGAGAACAATAATAATAGGATAATATCCTAGTAGCCCGTAGTTATTCGGTGTAGATCGGTGTACCTCGGGTACGATTCGTGTAACTTGTCGTAGTTCATCGGCTTGTATCGGCATTTGCTCGAAGTACATCGGCGTTATTCGGTGTGCATCGTCGAGATGTGTATCCCAAAAAAGTACAATATAGTCGCCAAATAACGCTGATTTACCTACTATGAAGAACGTTGATTTAATACAACATGCACCGAGGTGCGCCGATTTCGCCATGATTTTCGAAATTGGGAGAAAAATTTGCGCATGTTGAAATTTTTGTCCCAATTTATTTTTGATCCCGAATTGGTGCCGATTTGAATCAGGATGTACTACGACTCTCCCGAAGTACGCCGATTTCGTGCCGATTTTGAAATTTTCTAAATCGGGATTTAATCGGGCTCAGTGGGACCGAGGGGTTAGGGGGGTTCGAATATTCAAAAAGGGGGGGGGTCGTTTTCCTAGTACATGTATTACACAAATCTGACTGAATTTCAGCATGAAAATTAAATATTTTGGCTACAGAGGGGGGTTCGTTTGAACCCCCCGAACCCCCTCTGGATCAGCCACTGTACTTTTTTACAAAAAATTCCAGATACCTCATAATGTCATTCTTAACATAAATACAATAACTCGTACATGTGATTTACACCTTAAGTCAAAATTACCACATGAGGGTTCGATGGACATGAATCATACCACATAGGACCCCAAGTGTGAACATGGACGGACTAACAGACGGACTGACTGACGGACAGAGTACAAACCTAAAGTCCCCTTCCGCTTCGCCGGTTGGGGACTAAAAAGATTATTTAAGGAAGGGTTAAACCTTGTGTACTTAAATCTAATAAAATTGCAATTTGCATATGAAATTATAAAAGACTAGACTCAAAGAAGTTTGATCAGCTTTAAACACACAGTATGGTAGGTACGCGGTTGCCTCCCTTTACCGTACACAGACATGCATTCCAAGATGGCGGCAGGAAACAGCACAGCACGGTAGGTGGTCGATTCACGAGACTATATTGTTTTTGTATCTGCATGTAGGACGCTGAAGTGACGTTGTCCCAGTCACATACATGTTTGACTTTCATTCGCTACATGTCGTCACCTCGACCAGTTCCTACATTTCATAAACTTTGGTGTCGAATCCAATGGCCACAACGACGAGCCATTTCAAGCGAGACTCTGCTCGATTTCGTTCGATTTCTAGCGTTTTCACTTCATGGTGTGCTAATTGTTTGGCAGATTTACAGAGTTTGAAGCACTGAATTTCAATATTTATCAACATGTTTGTTGAAATTGAGTTTTTTCTGGCCAAATTTTGATGTTTAAAGTTTCGCTACTGTACATAGACATGCAAGGCATGAAAACAACACTGTACATAGAGATGTACGGTAAAAAGTGTACATAGAGATGCTCAAAATTCAAACCAAACACTGTACACAGAGATCATTAACAATATGTACATAGTCTCAACCTCATTCTCAAAAGAAAGAAACTTTCTTAATATAGGCAATTCAAAAGCATTTGTTTTTAAATGATATAAGATATATAAAAATGGGCAATTCTTCATGAAAGTTGCCTTGCCGTGTGATTACTTTTGATTCATTCAGCATATTTATGGTATAACAATGACCTCTAAACTTTAGTTAATTTGCTCACATAACATAGACTTCACATTAACCCATGCGATTATTAATTGGCGTATTTATTATTATCTTAAGGGGCCCATACACGATCAATATTATTGACAATATTATTGTCAATATTTGGTATTGACAATAATATTGACCGTGAATGTGCAATATTGAAGGATTGTCAATACTATTGACGAATATCTGCGATCGCTGAAATATTTTCTTCAATATTTTTATTGACGTTATGTAACCCATGGTTGATTGTTCTCTAAAGCGGCCCATACACGATCAATATCATTGACAATATTATTGAGTCATAATATTGACAATATTTTTCTAGCCACCCATACACGATCAATATTATTGACAATATTAATTAAATGAAGTCTACCATGTGAACCTCTTATGATATTATGTGGATGGACTTTTCCTGTTTTTTGGATTTGAGGCCTGGTCACGGGAAAGGGGACTTAGGGGAAAATACAGTTTTTCTCTAATTTCTCCTACTCTAATGGTCAGTATTTAATAAAATATCATATTTGAGTAGCAAACCAGATGTCCTTGAGGATAAACTATTAGATATTAGTGTATGTCATGGAAAAAGGGGCTTAATGTTTGTTAGCTTTACGTTAGCTCCGACATAGAGAAATCGAAAGAAAATTCTTTAAAAAATCAACCATTGTGCCAATTTGAACCAAACTTGGAGGGAATATGCCGTTGGAATTTTTTTAATGCCTGTTTGTGACAAGCATTCATCGGGGAGCATAATCCGTCGCTGACGGCTCTTGTTAAACAAATTAAAAGTTTTTCTTACTCATAAATGTTTCAAAGCAGCAGAAAGTAATGATGTCATATAATGACGTTTACACAATTTCTACCCGTACACGTACCTGTACCCGTATGCGTTTAAAATCGTAACCTGTCGAATGACACGCTTTTCAATCACACTTCTCCCTATGGTGTTTGAGAGACGAGCGCCATTTGTAAGCTGTCCCACATTTACCTGCACACATATTTTAAAACTTGTCTGTGCATAGAGTCGTGATGGTTTTTACGTTCACTTGGCCATGTTAAGCATTGGTCACAATTTTCACATTTGTATGGCCGACGGACCTGGACATCAAATATGCTGAATGAATGAAAAGTAATCACACGGCAAGGCAACTTTCATGAAGAATTGCCCATTTTTAGATATCTTAAGTTTCTTTCTTTTGAGAACGAGGTTGAGACTATGTACAAATTGTTAATGATCTCTGTGTACAGTGTTTGGTTTAAATTCTGAGCATCTCTATGTACACTTTTTACCGAACATCTCTATGTACAGCGTTGTTTTCATGCCTTGCATGTCTATGTACAGTAGCGAAAATTTCAACATCAAAATTTGGCCAGAAAAAACTCAATTTCAACAAACAAGTTGATAAATATCGAAATTTAGTGCTTTAAACTCTGCAAATCTGCCAAATAATTAGCAAACCATAAAGTGAAAACGCTTGAAATCAAACGAAATCGAGTCGAGTCTCGCTTGAAAATGGCTCGTCGTTGTGACCATTGGATTCGACACCAAAGTTTATGAAATGCAGGCACTGATCGAGCAGACGACATGTGGCGGATGAAAGACAAACATGTATGTGACTGGGACAACGTCACTTCAACGTCCTATATGCAGATACACAAACGATATAGTCTCGTGAATCGACCACCTAACGTGCTGTGCTGTTTCCTGCCGCCATCTTGGAATGCATGTCTGTGTACGGTAAAGGGAGACAACCGCGTACCTACCATACTGTGAAACAACCCTTTCCAAAACTTTCCAAATTTTGAACTGATCTGATTTTGAAAGCTGTACAGTTGCATAAGATAAAATACATGTTGAAAAAGATATAATTTGTGTATAAAAGAGCAAAGAAAATATTGAAACAAAAGGAGAAAATGCTAATAACCAGCATTTTTTCTTTGATCTCAATGCATTCCACAATCTCCACCATTATGGACGTAAAAATCAGGTTTTATTTGAGAAAGGGTTACTAGTAACCGTTTTGTACTAAACTAGTAAAATTGCAATTTGCATATGCAATTTTAACCCTTTCCCAAACAAGACCTGCTTTTGACGTCGCTTACAGAAAATGCTTGAGAAAACATTGAGACAAAAGAAGAAACTGCTGATAACCAGCAGTTTCTCCATTTGTCTCAATATTTTCTATGCCATATTTTACACAAATCCTATCTTTGATAATATCCATTTTGTCATTTGCGGCAGTTTTTGAAGTGGATTACCCTAAAATTTTGCCGTTCGGGAAAGGGTTATCAGACTATACTCAAAATCTTTGATCAGACTCACTCAGACTAGCTTTACAAGATTAGTACCTTACCGTTACAGCAGAACTTTAGACTTATCAAAATTGAAAAGTCATTGCAGACAACAAACTAACCCCTTCCCAACAAGGCTTCGAATATACAAATGGGGGGGGGGGGTGTTCATTCTCCTATTATTACACAATTTTGACTGAATTTCTCTGCATGGAAATGAATTAATCAGACTACAAAGAGGGGTTCGATTCACCCCTTTAAATACCCCCCCCCCCCCCCTTCTGAATCTGCCACTTTTAGGGAAAGCGTTCATGGATTTTTATTATAATATTCATGTAATGAGGTAGCAATTTGCATTTGTGAATTACAAAAAATAGATAGAAAATCTTTGATCTGCATTAGATTATTCATAATTCAATTTTTATGACTTGTTATTGTAATCTTTGCATTGCAATGAATTTTAAATATGAGTCTGTCAGAAAAACAAGAGGGCCATGATGGCCCTGTATCGCTCCACTGGCTTTTAGACATTTAGACTACGAAATTCTTCAAGGAATACATTAGAGGTCTATCCAAAGAATATTCATGCTACACCAGAATAAAATCCAATTAGTGATTATGGAGGAGAAATGTTTTTAAAATTTTCTTAAAATTACACTATGTTTCATATAGCGAAAAATAAGCCTAGCCAAAAGCGGCCAAGTATTTCATCCGATCGTGAAGGAATTTGGAAGAGATTCATGCAAGGAAGATTCCTGTGAAGTTTGGTTAAAATTGGTGCAGTAGTTTTGGAGGAGAAGATTTTTTTTAAATATTTTTCGAAAATTTAATTTAATTTAAGTAATCAAAATTTAAGTTCCACACAGAATTTATTTTTTTGAAGGAATTTGGAAGAGATTTGTGCAAGGAAGATTTCTGTAAAGTTTGGTTGAAATTGGTCCAGCAGTTTTGGAGAAGAAGATTTTTCAAAAATTTAATTTAATTAATTCAATTAAAATTTAAGTTCTACACAGAATTTATTTTTTTGAACGAATTAAGAAGAGATACATGCAAGGAAGATTTCTGTGAAGTTTGGTTGAAATTGGCCCAGTACTTTTGGAGAAGTAGAATTTTTAAAGATTTTCGAAAATTTAAATCAATTAAATTAATTAAAATTCAAGTTCTGCACCGATTTTATTCTTTTGAAGGAATTTGGTAGAGATTTATGCAAGGAAAATTTCTGTGAAGTTTGGTTGAAATTGGTCCAATAATTTTGGAGAAGAAAATTTTTTAAAGATTTTTCGGAAATTTTATTTAATTAAATTAATTAAAATTTAAGTTCTACACAGAGTTTTTTTTTTATGGAATTAAGAAGAGATTCATGCAAGGAAGATTTCTGTGAAGTTTGGTTGAAATTGATCCAATAGTTTTGGAGAAGAAGAACTTTTAAAGATTGTTTGAAAATTTAAATCAATTAAATTAATTAAAATTCAAGTGCTGCACAGATTTTATTCTTTTGAAGGAATTTGGTAGAGATTCCTACAAGGAAGATTTCTGTGAAGTTTGGTTGAAATTGGTCCAGTAGTTTTGGAGAAGAAGAATTTATAAAGATTTTTCAAAAATTTTATTAATTTAAATTAATTAAAATTCAAGTTCTTCACAGAATTTAATTTTTTGAAGGAATTTGGAAAAGGTTCATGCAAGGAAGATTCCTGTGAAGTTTGGTTGAAATTGGTCCAATAGTTTTGGAGAAGAAGATGTTTAAAGAAAATGTTGACGCACGGACGCACGCACGCACGGACGGACGCACGACGGACACAGGGCCATGACATAAGCCCCGCTGGCCTTCGGCCAGTGGAGCTAATTAACAATAATGAACCCTTTCCAAAACAAGTCCTGGTTTTGATGTCCCTTAGGGAACATGTTTGAGAAAATAATAAGGAACAAGAGGGCCATTGGCCCTGAAGCGCTCACCTGAGAAATAGCTTTCTGTATATGATGTAGCTAGCCTCTAAATACTAAGATTTGACCCAAATACTTTGTTTAAGACCCCAAAGAACCCATTTTCGAACTTGTCTGAGATATGATGTAAGCAAAAATACTGAGCAAGTTCAGTGAGGATAGGGCTAAATTGGCTAAAAAAGTGGTATTTTGAATGCACATAAGGGTTTTCTAAAGGTTCTCATAAGAGATTTTATCAAGATGATCATTCTGACACAGTTTCAGGTTGAATGGATAACAAGAGGGCCTGAATGGCCCTATATCGCTCACCTGAAAGAAGTTTAAGACATGCCCACTTTTTTTGACAAATCAAAAATTTGCAAACAAATTTTCAAAAGGGTCACTCAAGGAACATCGTTGCTCAATTTGTTTCAAATTGACCCTATGCTGGATTTTTAAAGAATTTTCTTATGATTTCTCTAAGTCTGATAAGCCACACCCTGCCATGCCCACTTTTTTTTACCAATACAAAATTTGCCAACACATTTTAAAAGGGGTCACTCAAGGAACATTTCTGTAAAGTTTGCTTCAAAGTTTGCCAATGGTTGATTTTTAAAGAATTTTCTTAGGATTTCTGTAAGTCCAAAAAGCAACGCCCAATTTTTTCTGACGAATAAAAATTTTTAGAAAATTTTTGAAAAGAGTCACTCAAGGAACATTTCTGCCAAGTGTGGTCCAATGGTTGATTTTTAAAGAATTTTCTTATGATTTCTCCAAGTCCGGTAAATGCTGACCTGCCACGCCCACAATTTTGGATGAATAAAAAATCCGCGAACAAATCTTAAGAAGGGTCACCCAAGGAACATTACTGCCAAATTTGGTTTTAATTGTCCCTATGGTTAAGGAGAAGAAGATTTTTGAAGAATTTTTTAACAATTTCTCTTGGTTAGATAAGCCCCGCCCTGCCACACCCACATTTTTTGACAAAACTATAAATTTATGAACAAATGTTGAAGAGGGTCACTCAAGGAACAATTCTGCCAAGTTTGGTTAAAATTGGCCCATTGGTTGATTTTTAAAGAATTTTCTTAGGATTTCTCTAAGGCTGATACCCTTCCTCCCTGCCACGCCCTCATTTTTTGACAAATGTATTTTGAAAAGAGAGACTCAAAGAACATTCCTGCAAAGTCTGCTTCAAATAGGCCCCATGGTTAATTTTTAAAGAATTTTCTTATGATTTCTCTAAGTCTGATAAGCCCCTTTCTCCCTGCCACGGCCACAATTTTTTACAAATGAAAATATTTGTGAACAAATTTTCAAAAGAATGGCTTAAGGCACATCCCTGCAAAGTCTGGTTCAAATTGGCCCAATGGTTGATTTTTAAAGAATTTTCTTATGATTTTTCTAAGTCCGATAAGCCCCTTTCTCCCTGCCACGGACACGTTTTTTGACGAACCAAAAATCTGAGAACAAGTTTTGAGAAGGGTCCCTCAAGGAACAATTCTGCCAAGTTTGGTTCAAATTGGAACAATGGTTGATTTTTAAAGAATTTTCTTAGGATTTCTCTAAGTGTGATAAGCTCCGCCCTGCCACGCCCACATTTTTTGACGAATCACAAATCCGCGAACAAGTTTTGAGAAGGGTCACTCAAGGAACATTCCTGCCAAGTTTGGTCAAAATTGGCCTGTTAGTTTTGGAGAAGAAGATGTTCGAAGAAATTGTTGACGGACGGATGGACAGACGGACAGACGGACGACGGACGGTGAGTGACCACAATAGCTCCCCTCGAGCACTTCGTGCTCAGGTGAGCTAAAAAATGCCACCTCCAAAGGATACGTGAGATTATTTTTTTCCAGATTTGACCTGGTGACCTAGTTTATGACACCAGATAACCCAATTTCAAACTTGTCCTAGATTTCATCACTAACTAATTTTCAGGTTGATTGGGTAAAAAGTTTTTCTTATATTTTGACCTTGTGACCTAGTTTTTTACCCAGTTGACCCAATTTCAAACTCCTCCAGGATTTTTTCAAGACAATAATTCTGACCAAATTTCAGGTTGATTGGACAAATTAGAATATCACTGAAAGTGATCATACCCCCAAACAGCACTGTTTTTGTGCATTTTGAGAAGTACATTTCATTTGAACTGTGATCTGATCAATTGGGAAAAAGAGCAAACAAAACAAGCATTGAATACAATCACTCAAGGGACATTCCTGCCAAGTTTAGTTCAAATTGGCCTAATAATTTATTTTTAAAGATTTTTCACATGATTTTTCTAAGTCTGATAAGCCCCGCCCTGCCAAGCCCACAACTTTTGATGAATCAAACATTCATGAGCAAGTTTTGAAAAAACTCACCAAAGGAACATTTCTGCCATGTTTGGTAAAAATTGGCCCTGTGGTTGAGGAGAAGAAAATTTTTGAAGAATTATCTAACAATTTCTCGAAATCTGATATACCCCGCGCTGCCACGCCCAAATTTTTCGCCCGATCAAAAATTCATAAACATGTGTTGAATAAAGTCACCAAAGGGACATTCCTGCCACATTTGATTCAAATTGGCCAAATAATTAATTTTTAAAGATTTTTCACATTATTTCTATTAGTCCGATAAGCCCCGCCCTGCCACGCCCACAATTTTTGATGAATCAAAAAATTCACGAACAAGTTTGGACAAGAGTCACCCAAGGAACATTCCTGCCAAGTTTAGTAAGAATTGGCTCAATAGATCAGGAGGAGAAGATTTTTGAAGAATTATTTAACGATTTTTTGAAGTCGGATACGCCCCTCCCTGCCACGCCCTCATTTTTTGACGAATGAAAAAATCATGAACACACATTGAATACAATCACTCAAGGGTCAATTCTGCCAAGTATGGTTCAAATTGGCCAGATAATTGATTTTTAAAGATTTTTCACTTGATTTCTCAAAGTCCGATAAGCCCCGCCCTGCCACGCCCACAATTTTTGACAAATCAAAAATTCACGAACAAGTTTTGAAAAGGATCACCCAAGGAACATTCCTGCCAAGTTTGGTAAGAATTGGCTCAGTGGTTCAGGAGGAGAAGATTTTTGAAGAATTATTTAACGATTTCTTGAAGTCGGATAAGCCCCGCCCTGCCACGCCCTCATTTTTTGACGAATGAAAAAATCATGAACACACATTGAATACAATCACTCAAGGGTCAATTCTGCCAAGTATGGTTCAAATTGGCCAGATAATTGATTTTTAAAGATTTTTCACTTGATTTCTCAAAGTCCGATAAGCCCCACCCTGCCACGCCCACAATTTTTGACAAATCAAACATTCACGAACAAGTTTTGAAAAGGGTCACCCAAGGAACATTCCTGCCAAGTTTAGTAAGAATTGGCTCAGTGGTTCAGGAGGAGAAGATTTTTGAAGAATTATTTAACGATTTCTTGAAGTCGGATAAGCCCCGCCCTGCCACGCCCTCATTTTTTGACGAATGAAAAAATCATGAACACACATTGAATTCAATCACTCAAGGGTCAATTCTGCCAAGTATGGTTCAAATTGGCCAGATAATTGATTTTTAAAGATTTTTCACATGATTTCTCTAAGTCCGATAAGCCCCGCCCTGCCACGCCCACAATTTTTGACAAATCAAAAATTCACGAACAAGTTTTGAAAAGGGTCACCCAAGGAACATTCCTGCCAAGTTTGGTAAGAATTGGCCCAGTGGTTGAGGAGGAGAAGATTTTTGAAGAAAAAACCAACAGACAGACCAACAGACCAACAGACCAACAGACCAACGGACCAACAGACAGACAGACAAGCTGACTCCTATATACCCCCCAAATTGAATTTGGGGGGTATAACTAGAAGACCTGAAGGTCTTGAGTCGCTCCACAGGCCTGAATTTCATGTAATATTTAATCCAAGTTTTGATTACATTGTTCAATGCTTGTGTTTCATAGAGCAAAAAGAAAGTTACAAAACTAGATTCTTCAAAATGTGTAGTTCTTGAAGCAAAGAAAGTAAAACTATATGTTTGCCATTTGAGAATGGGTAAAAGAAATGGGAGAGTATTCCAGCTTCGGATGATACTAGCAATTAAAATTTTCCTTTCTCCAAACAGATCTTAATTAACAGACCATTGATTACTCCAAAATATTTCATATTTCTAAAAATAGATTTTGAGCTAAAAATAGATTCGGGGAAAACCCTTTTCCAAAATTTATGCAAATAACTAATAAAACCTGAATTTCTTGTAATATCAAGTCCAAGTTTTGACTAGATTTTTCAAAACTTGTTACTCTTAAAGCAATTACAAAGTAACCAGAAAGCTGAAAATACATTCATATAAGATCTATTGGTTACCAAGCTTTGTCATTATTAGAGTGAGTTTGGCTGTTAGAGTGAAAACAAAGTCACAATTAGCAATTTTGTCAAATTGAAAGGCATATAACTGACCTAGCTAAGAATCACACTAAAGCAAGATCTTAACTTCACCTACAACTTGTTTAAGTTTTGACCTGATTGCTCAATATTTGTGGATGTAAAGAGTGTAAAATCTAAGTCGAAAACAGCAATTTGGTCAAATTCAAGGGCAAATAAATCATGATTTAAGATTCTTATGAAGCTGAAAATTACATCCATGCAAGATCTTAATATGGCCAGTAAGATAATGTGAAAGTTTCGTGTTGATTGGTGGATATTTATGGTTGTTTGAGTAAAAATAAGGTCAAAAATGGTAATTTTGCCAATTTCAAGGGCACATAACTCAGGACCTAACATTTAGATCAAACTGAAAATTGCACTCAGGCAAAATCTTATCAGCACCAACATTCTGACCAAGTTTTGTCTTGATTGGTCAATATTTGTAGTGGCTAGAGTGAAAACAAAGTCAAAATAGCCATTTTTTAATTCAAGGGCAGATAACTCAAGACTTTCTAATTCAATCAGAATTAATTGAAGGAATCTGAGAGAGGACCACCTAAGGATCATTCCTGTGAAGTTTGATTGAAATCCATCCAGTAGTTTCTGAGGAGAAGATTTTTAAAGAAAAAGTTGACGACCGGACGGACGGACGGACGCACGCACGGACGCACGCACGACGGACACAGCGCCATGACAATAGCCCGCTGGCCTGAAGGCCAGTGGAGCTAAAAATGTGGCCCTGAGCGCATACAAGGTTTTTCTAAGATTTGACCCTGTGACCTACTTTTTGACCCCAGTTGACCCAAATTCAAAGATCAAATCAAGACAATCATTCTGACCATTGACCAAATTTAAGGTTGATCAGGCAAACAATGTGGGAACTAGAGTACACCACAAGGTTTTTCTAAAATTTGACCTGGTGACCTACTTTTTACCCCAAATAATCCAATTTCGAACATGGCCGAGCTTTCATCAGGACATTCATTCTGACCAAATTTACGGTTGATTGGACAAAAACTATGGCCTCTAGAGAGCACACAAGCAAAGTTTGACGGACGATGGACAACAAACAGCGGACACAGCGGTATCACAATAGCTCACCATGAGCACTTTCATGCTCAGGTGAGCTAAAAAGAAAACAAGATGTGTTTGTGAAACAAAAATGCCCCCGAAATGGCCATTTTTCTAAAATGTTAAGTTTTCGTGGAGTAAAGGGTTATTAAGGGTTAAGGGATGACATTGAGGAAGGTCAAATTGCATGGAACAGATAGATATCATTGAAAGGAAGTTGCATACCACTTTGTATGTCAAATACTTTTAGAGAAAAGGCCAAAGGTTACGTTTTTGGAGTAAAAGGTAAAGTTTTCGTAGAGTAAAGGGTTGTTGAGGGTTACCGGATGACCTTGAGGAATGTCATATTGCATGGAAAAAATTATTGAAAGGAAGTTGCATACCAAATTTGAGCTTTGTATGTCAAATACTTTTGGAGAAAAGGCAAAAGTTTTCGGACGGACGGACAGACAGACAGACACACTGACGGACAGACAGACGGACACAAGTAAAACAATATGCCCCCGATCTCTCGATACGGGGGCATAAAAATGCTGGTAACCAGCATTTTTTCCTTTGCCCTTAAGTTTCCTTTGTTATGCTGTACACAAAGCTGTGACAGATCTATGATTTCTGAGAGGGGGAGGTATGTTTTCCTAGAGTTACACAACTTTGACTTAATTTCAGCATAAAAATGAAACAAGAGGGCCAGAATGGCCCTATATCGCTCACCTGAAAGAAGTTTGTGACACACCCACTTTTTTTACAAATCAAAAATTCGTGAACAAATTTTGAAAAGGGTCACTCAAGGAACATTGATGCCAAGTTTGGTTCAAATTGGCCCAATGCTTCATTTTTAAAGAGTTTTCGTATGATTTCTCTAAGTCTGATAACACACTGCCCTTCCACACACACATTTTTAGATGACAAATAAAATTTGTGTACGCATTTTTAAAAGTCACTCAAGGAAAACTCGTTCAAATTGGCCCAATGTGTTTTTTAAAGAATTTTCTTAGGGTATATCTAACTTTGATAAGCCACGCCCTGCCACGCCCGCTTTATCTGACGAATCAAAATCTGCAAACAAATTTTAAAAAGAGTCACCCAAAGAATAAGTCTATTAAGTTTGGTTCAAATTGGGCCAACAGTTGATTTTTGAAGAATTTTCTTAGGATTTCTCTAAGTCAGAGAAGCCATGTCCTGCCACGCCCACATTTTCTAACGAATCAAAAATTTGCGAACAAGTTTTGAAAAGAGTCACCCAGGGAACATTACTGCCAAGTTTGGTTCAAATTGGGCCAGCCGTTGATTTTTAAAGAATTTTCTTAGCATTTCTCTAAGTCCGATAAGCCACGCCTTGCTACGCCCACTTTTTTTGACAAATCAAAAATTTGCGAAAAGGTTTTGAAAAGGGACACCCAAGGAACATTTCTGCCAAGTTAGGTTCAAATTGGCCCAATTGTTGATTTTTAAAGAATTTTCTTAGGATTTCTCTAAGTCCGATAAGCCACGCCCTGCCACGCCCACATTTTCTAACGAATCAAAAATTTGCGAACAAGTTTTGAAAAGAGTCACCCAGGGAACATTACTGCCAAGTTTGGTTCAAATTGGGCCAGCCGTTGATTTTTAAAGAATTTTCTTAGCATTTCTCTAAGTCCGATAAGCCACGCCTTGCTACGCCCACTTTTTTTGACAAATCAAAAATTTGCGAAAAGGTTTTGAAAAGGGACACCCAAGGAACATTTCTGACAAGTTAGGTTCAAATTGGCCCAATTGTTGATTTTTAAAGAATTTTCTTAGGATTTCTCTAAGTCCGATAAGCCACGCCCTGCCACGCCCACATTTTTTGAAGAATCAAAAATTCGCAAACATATTTTGAAAAGAGTCACTCAAGGAACATTTCTGCCAAGTTTGGTTCAAATTGAGCCAACGGTTAATATTTAAGGAATTTTCTTAGAATTTCTCCAAGTCCAATATTTCACGCCCTGCCACGCCCACTTTTCCTGACAAATCAAAAATTCACCAACAAATTTTGAAGAGTGTCACCCAAGGAACATTTCTGCCAAGTTTGGTTCAAATTGGGCCAACAGTTGATTCTTAAAGAATTTTCTTAGCATTTCTCTAAGTCTGATAAGCCACGCCCACTTTTCCTGACAAATCAAAAATTCACCAACTTATTTTGAAGAGTGTCACCAAAGGAACATTTCTGCCAAGTTTGGTTCAAATTAGGCCAATGGTTGATTTTTAAAGAATTTTCTTAGGATTTCTCTAAGTCAGATAAGCCACGCCCTGCCACGCCCACTTTTCCTGACAAATCAAAAATTCACCACCAAATTTTGAAGAGTGTCACCCAAGGAACATTTCTGCCAAGTTTGGTTCAAATTGGGCCAATGGTTGATTTTTAAAGAATTTTCTTAGGATTTCCGATAAGTCCGAAAAGCCACGCCCTGCCACGACCACTTTTTTTGACGAATCAAGAATTTGCGAACAATTTTTGAAAAGGGTCACCCAAGGAACATTTCTGCCAAGTTAGCTTTAAATTGGCCCAATGGTTGATTTTTAAAGAATTTTCTTAGGATTTCTCTAAGTCCGATAAGCCACGCCCTGCCACGCCCACATTTTTTGACGAATCAAAAATCCGCGAACAATTTTTGAAAAGGGTCACCCAAGGAACATTCCTGCCAAGTTTGGTCAAAATTGACCAAATGGTTTAGGAGGAGAAGATGTTTAAAGAAATGTGAACGGACAGACGGACGGATGGACGGATGACGAGTGACCACAATAGCTCCCCATGAGCACTTCGTGCTCAGGTGAGCTAATAATCAGTCTACAGAGGGGACTCATTTTAGTCCCTGAACCTCCTCGATTATATTTATATGTCTTCAGCTTGAGATTTTGTGATTGGGTAAAATAAGCCCATTGCCATAATTATTTTGAATGGGTATGAATGGCATATTCAACAATTTTCATATTCCTGGGAAAATATTTATTGAAATTATAAAAGGAGAAAAATGTTAGTACATGTACAAATAAAAGGCATTTTCTCTTATTGCTACCAAATTCTTTGCTGCATGAAATATGTTTTCTTGTTTAGAAGTAATCATTTTGTCATTTTAACACTGCTGCTGCAGTAAAAATGAATGTTGATAATGAAAGACTGTGTTCCATGTAGCCTAAAAAATATTGAGGGAAAAAGAAGACAAGAGGCCCAGAGGGCCTTATCGGTCACCTGAATCAAATGAGCAGAAAAATGTGTATTTACAGATAAAGTGTAATCATAATATTATCCCCACAAGTATATTGAAAGATATACAAAGCATGGCCATTTATAAACAGATTTTATTTTCTAGTACAAACTTAATAGTCCTTGCCCTGAAGACTAAAAACCAAATATGAATCCAATTGAACAGCTGATTCCCAAGAAGATTTTTTTAAGATGTACCATATTTACCCCCTTAGTGGCCCATTATGGGGCCCCAAGGGGAGGTAACTCCATGATTTGTACAAATCTGAAGCAACTTCCCACAAGAATGCATCCGACCAAGTTTGGTTGAAATCCGTCCAAAGGTTCTTAATAAGAAGTCGAAAATGGTTAAAGTTAACTAATAACGCAACCCCCCCATCAACCCCACCCTCCAAGCACGACCATTTCTTAACAGATTTTTTTCTCTTGTACAAACTTTGTAGTCCTTGCCCTGAAGACTCTAAATACCAAATGTGAATCCAATCCAACAGCCGATTCATGAGAAGAAGATTTTTTAAGATGTACCCTATTTACCCCCTTTTTTGCCCCTTACGGGGCTCCAAATGGAGATAACTCCATGATTTGTACAAATCTTAAGCGACTTCCCATGGGGACGCTTCATGCCAAATATGGTTAAAATCCGTCCAAGGGTTCTCAAGAAGAAGTAAAAAATCTTAAAAGTTAATGCACAATGGACAAAACACGGACGCAAAAGGTCACCATGACCTTCAGTCAGGTGACCTAAAAATGCAATATATATCAGCATTTTATTTGCCTAAATTATGTCCCTTGTCATTTTTACTAGGCAGGTCAAAATAATTAAGGTCTCTTATGGGAAATGTTGAGAGATGGGTCTGGTGGAATAATTTATAAGGAATTTAATAATTATACAAACAAGAGGACCCTCAGGGCCCTGAATCGCTCAACTGAGTTTTTCAGCACAGACCAATGGTTGTTTTTTTTCATGATTTCTCGAAGTCTGATATGCCCCACCCTGCCAGGCCCACATTTTCTGACGAATCAAAAATTTGAAAACAAGTTTTGAAAAGGGTCACCCAAGGAACATTTCTGCCAAGTTTGGTAAAAATTGACCCAGTGGTTCAGGAGAAGCAGATTTTTGAAGAATTGTTAAACATTTTCTCTAAGTCTGATAAGCCCCACCCTGCCACGCCCACATTTTTTGACGAATCACAGATTTGAAAAACAAGTTTTGAAAAGGGTCATCTAGGAAACATGCCTGCCAAGTTTGCTTAGGATTGGCCCAGTGGTTAAGGAGGAGAAAATGTTTATGGTTTGTTTCTCTAAGTCTGATAAGCCCCACCCTACCACGCCCACATTTTTTGATGAATCAAAAATTTGAAAACATGTTTTGAAAAGGGTCATCTAGGGAACATGTCTGCCAAGTTTGCTTAGGATTGGCCCAGTGGTTAAGGAGGAGAAGATTTTTGAAGAATTATTGAACAATTCTAAGTCTGATAAGCCCCGCCCTGCCACTCCTACATTTTTTGACAAATCAAAAATTTATTTCGAGGCTTTATTAAAGACAGTCACTCAAGGAACATTCCTGCCATGTTTGGTGCAAATTGAACCAATAGTTGATTTTTAAAGAATTTTCTCATGATTTCTCTTAGTCTGATAAGCCCCGCCCTACCTTGCCCACATTTTTTGACAAATCAAAAATTTGAAAACAAGCTTTGAAAAGGATCATCTAGGAAACATGCCTGCCAAGTTTGATTAGGAATGGCTCAGTGGTTAAGGAGGAGAAGATGTTTAAAGAAATTGTTGACGACGCACGATGCACGGCGGACACAGGGTGATCACAAAAGCTCACCTTGAGCATGTTGCTCAGGTGAGCTAAAAATGAAATATTTTTTAATTAATTTTAAGTATCTCAAACATTCTTAACCAAGTGATTAAAGAGAATTACTGTGTTAACCATTTTACAAAAATTTTTAGCACAAAAAAAAATGTTGAGGGGTTATCAGCAGTTTCTTCTTTTGTCTAAATGTTTTCCAAAGCCATATCTATTAAGGACTTCAAAATCCGTTCTTGTTTGGGAGAGGGTTAAATAAGGATAGTTATCAGGTTGAAAGTTGGGAATGTTTCTGATGCAATAATTTGTTATGAATTTAAAAGTAAATTAAAAATTTTGAAATAAATTAAAGATTTATTGGTACATTAACCTTTCACAAATGTCCCAATATTTGACTTCTCCAAATTGAAAAAAGTTGCAGAAGACAATAATTACCGTAATTATTCTAATAAACGCCTGAGTGTTTATTAGAAAAGTGTTCGATAGAAAAGTTGGGGATGGGCGTTTATAAGATGTGTTCTGATTTTGTAAGTCAAGACATGTGAATCAAATGTCAATTTATAGATTCGAAGTTAATCAAGTAAAAGTTTGAAAAGTTTTGTTACAAGGACTGTAAAACACTATTTGTGAATGAAATTCCTTGATTGTAAACAAATTAGAGGACAGGAAATCCTCTATTTCATTGCTTTTGGAAAGGATCTTTGTTTACGACTTATATTATTTTAATCCAGAATCAGGGGATGGACGTTTATTAGAATCATCCTTTCCTGCTTAAATTGTGCTTGAAATATGCATATTTTCAGCCGAGATTTAGGGGATGGGCGTTTATTAGAGTATGGACGTTTATTAGAATAATTACAGTATTAGTTGCAGAAGACAACATTGGTGATATCTCTTGTAGAAAATCTCCATGCTACATCACAGAAAAGATTATGGAAGTGGAGAAAGTAACGGTTATCAGCATTTTTCTCTTTTTCCAACTTTTTTTTCTATACTTTAATGAAGTTTCATTGTAAATAGTGGTCGTTGTTTTGGAAAAGGTTTCAGATTTTTTACTGAACTAATTGCAATCAACTAGAGCATTAACACTTTCCCCAGCAAGAACAGGTTTTTGCATATTTGAAGGAGTGAGGGTCAGAAAACATTATTGAAAAGAAGAAAATTATGATAATCAGCATTTCTCCTTTTCTCTCAATATTTACTGCGGCGTAATGTACACACATTTGATATTACATGTATTTACTTTACACAAATTTTGTTGTCTACAGTAGCTTGCAAATTGTTACAGTCCAAATTTTTACCATTTGGGAAGGGTTAACCGAAAAAACATCATAGATTGTATCAGCATGTTATTAAAAGTGACACATGTGCACATCCCAGCATGTTTACAAGTTCCACTGCACTCTTCTGTTTCGTCGGTGTTATTGAAAAACTCCAGCTTAATAAGATTTCTTTTTAACTTTTTGTTTTTCTGTCAGTAATTTGTATCTTTTAAGATCCTTTATTGCGATTTTGATTTTCATAACAACCAACATCCCTTATTTTGACATTGTCATAATTTTGACTTTGTTACTTTGACACCATTTCCTTGATTTATTTTGACCCTTTCCCAAACAGCAAAATTTTAGGATGGTAAAATTCAAAATCTCCTGGAGATGACAAAATGGATTTAAAAAGATTGGATTTGTGTACAAAATAGCACAGAAAATATTGAGGCAAAAGGACAAACTGCTGATTATCAGCAGTTTCTTCTTTTGTCTCAATATTTTCCCAAGCCTTTTCTAATAGGGACATCAAAACCAGGTCTTGTTTGGGAAAGGGTTGATCAAAGTTTTTTTTTAAACTTTTAACCTGTTTTTCTGTCAGTAATTTGTATCTTTTTAAGATCCTTTATTGCGATTTTGATTTTTACACCAACTGTATGACATCATTCATTTCGACATTGTTACTTTGGCATCATTCATGATGACATCACTTCCTTGATTTATTCTCAATTTATTTTAAACACTTGAAAAAGGCTGAAGAAGCACAAACATTGTGCACTAAATGAAAATATGAAATAAACAAGATGTGTTTGCGAAGCACAAATGCCCCCAAAATGGCTATTCTTCTAAAATGTTAAATTTTTTTGAAAAGCGTGGATAAGGGTTAAGGGATGACCTTGAGGAAGGTCATATTGCATGGAACAGTTAGATACCAGTGAAAGGAAGTTACATACCAAATTCAGCTTTGTATGTCAAATACTTTTGGAGAAAAAGCAAATGTTAAATTTTCGGACAGACGGACAGACAGACAATTAGACACAAGTAAAACAATATGCCCCCGATCTTTCAAACGTTGCATAAAAAAAGTTGGTTTCAGTTAACCCATTACTGCACAGTGACGCCTTTTAATCCCCTCATAAGAATAGGCTTGGGAAAACATTTTGGAAAATGAAAAAATTGCTTGTGACAAGCAATTTCTTCATTTCCCACAATGTTTTCTACCAAAAAATTTTTAATTCCCTAAAATTGAAATTCTTGTCTGCAACATGTTTGAAATTGGACCAGTCCAAAATTTGTTGTTTGGTAATGGGTTAAAAACTAAGGACACTAAGGAAAATGAAGAAGACGAATGGTCAAACGGAGATTGTGAAACAAATATCCCCTCCTTCATTTCACAGTGGATAATTATGTGATACAATTTTTTCAGAAAATCTTCAATAATTTTGGTAATACGGGACCGATTTGAATTCAATTTGAAGCAGAGAATGTGGGCAAACGCTATGCATTAGATAGATGTGGTGGATTTTTAAAAAATCAACTGACAAAAAGGTTATTGAAGAACAACCAAAATTTTGGTTGATCTTCAATAACTTTTTTGTCAGTTGATTTTTTAAAAATTCTTTATGCCCAGCTTATTCCTAACATTTTCCCACCTTCTTTGCTTCAAACTGAATTCAAATTGGTCAAGTATTGACAAAGTTATTGAAGATTATTGGAAATTCTAAGTCACGTGATTATACACTGTGTATTTGCTGGGTGGGAATGTATTGAGATGTTTTCATTGGTCAGTCAACCAATATCATAGCTGAAAACAACCTCGGGTGGTATTCACCAAACAGTCTTAATCAAAGAATACCTTCAAAATAACACAATAATCCATCCGATTGGACGAGACACAATATGTCTCATCCAATCAGATAATTTGTTATGTAATTTTACTTTAGACAATCGATTTAGAAATGTTGCTGAAACAGGCCACAGGTCAAAATATTCTTTTTGCAAGACCAACCCATTGAAGTATTGCTATACCTTTGTTACCTGAGAATCTTCAACAAGTAGAATGAAATTGTAATATTTCACGTAAAAAACTGATCAATAAAACATTTTGAAGAATAATTTGCTCATCTTGAGCAATTTCATCTGTGCCCAAAATGATGTTATACAAATTTGTTTGCATAAACAAGAGTTGTCCGCAGACAACAAAGCTCGCCTATACGGGGGCTTGTCACAAAAACAGCTAATTGTCAAAGTTCAAGGTCACAAGGTCAAGGGTCATGGTCCCAAATGAAAGGTCTTGGCAGGAGGTATCCATGTGTGAAATATCAAAGCTCTATCAATAATAGTGCATGAGATATATTCCAGGTTAAAGTTTTTTCAAAAGTAGGTCAAACTCCATGGTAAAGGTCACTAGGTCAAAGGTCATGGTCCCAAATGAAAGGTTTTGTCGAGATGTATCCATGTATGAAATATCAAGACTGTATCTCTAATAGTGCCTGCGATATAGACCCGGTTAAAGTTTTTCAAGTGAAGGCCCGACGGGACGGGACGCGACGCCAAGGGCTGTGACATTAGCTCCCCTGACATAAAATTACGGCTCGCTAAAAACTATATCCATTTGAGCATTTGGCGCTGTAGCTCTAAATCTTTCTTCAGAGAACCTAAGAAGGTTTTACTTTATCATTTCTCCCCAAAAATCCCAATAGATATGCTTGAGAAAATGTTGAGGAAAAAGCGGAAAATGCAGATAATCAGCACTTTCTCTTTTTGCCTTAATATTATCTGTGGTATATTGTTCACAATTCCAATCTTCATAAAATCCATATATTTGTTTTACTTAAAGATAGGATCACTACAGCTCACTATTATACTGCAGAGAAACCTACAAACCCCAACTAATCAACTCAATTGACCAAATGCCGACTGTCGATCAAAAACATCGATTAGCCAATTGACGATCAGAAAAATGTCATGCCCCAATTGTTCTTCGTTGCACGTGTTCTTGTATCGATTTATCGACTGACAATCAAAACAATCGATATGCCAAAGGCAAAGAATTTTGTGCTAACAATAGACTAGGTTTACCGTTATGTTTTGATAAACCGCCAGTGTTGTTAAAAAATCTCGTAACTACGGCTTGAATCAAGCCGTAGTTACGAGATTTTATAACAACACCTACGAAATATTATTTTGTTCGTCCAAATTTACGTCACGATTAACTGGATAAAATCGTTCCCTATTGACGATCACACCCCTATTGTTTGTCTTAAATTCTATGTTGGGCAGAGCGATCTGTCGATGGGCGTTTGGTCAATTACCTGGTCAAAATGTTCTTGCGGTGAAACCTGCCCGATTCCAGGATTACCATGGCGTGCCATTACTTCTCTGTTCGTCTGAGAGTTTCGTTGTATCTGTCTGTTCCGGATATGATTCGCTCGTATTTGCTGCATTTTCTGTAGCTGCGTCCAGTTTGGGGTTGGATCAACTGAAATTGAACATTGTCGTGTTATTGCAAAAACCTTGCAACTCCAGCTTTAATGAGGTTTTGCAATCACACCAATGACATATAATTTTCGTAAACGGCAAAAATTTAGATTGTTCCAAATTGACAACTACTCTTGTTAACAAAACATAGTGTTTTTTAAAGACAAGATTTGTGAAAACTGTAACGCAAAAATATTGAGGCAAAAAGATAAAATGTTGATTTATTCACTGCAATTTTGATGACCAGCATTTTCTCCTTTTGCTTCATTATTTTCTTTACTATGATTAGGAATCAATTAATTTGTCACCTACAACTCCTTTCATACTGGAACAGTCTAAAATGTTGTTTGGGAAAAAAATAACAAAACTAATTTTTGACACATTGTGGCGACAAATGTTAACTATGCTTATCACCATCAATGCTATCTATCATCTATTGATCATGTTTGACCTTAACCCTTTCCCAAACAACACGATTTTTGGGTGACCTGATTCAAAAACTGCTGCAGATGACAAAATGGATATCAATCAACAGAGGATTTATGTACAATCTAGCTAAGAAAATATTGAGACAAAGGGAGAAAATGCTGATTATCAGCATTTTCTTCTTTTGCCTCAATATTTTCCCAAATCTTTTTTTCAGTAAGGGATATCAAAACCAGGTCTTGTTTGGGATAGGGTTACAATGAACAATGAACCAAGCTGTCACCAAATGAATATGATTGTTTTTATATGACGGCAAATTGGCAGATTTATTTTTTATAAATTCAAGGTTACCCATTTTTTATACAACAAAATTTATAATGGGGTTTATCATATGAATCGCAAGGTTTTGTAGACATGTTGATACATCCAATTTTAAGCATTGAATTTTTCTTTGATGGCTAAGGGAATATTGAAGGAATATGAGGAAATGAAATTCAACACCAATATTTACTCATTTGCCATCAATGTTTTTGTAAGCTTAATGCTTAAAGTAAGATATCTTTAAAGTATCTTTTGGTAAGATAGATGTTTGTCTGGCCATTTTGTCATACTATCCTTGTTTCTCCATTTTTTACAAATTATTTTGTGCATGCGTAAAAAATGTTATTACCTCTTCCCCATACAAGACCTGAGGCATATTCTTTAGAGCAAGATTTCTGCTGACCTTACATATTTGGGTTAAGGCCTGTTGTATTTTAGTTATGGCCTGACATATTTTAGTTACGGACTGACATATTTTGGTTATGGACTGACATATTTTGGTTGTGGCTGACATATTTTGGTTATGGACTGACATATTTTGGTTGTGGTCCAACATATTTTGGTAATGGACTGACATATTCTGGTTGTGGACTGACATATTTTGGTTATGGACTGACATATTTTGGTTTTGGCCTGGGATGTTTTGGTTATATTTTGGACTGACATATTTTGGTTATGGACTGACATATTTTAGTTATGGACTGACATATTTTGGTTTTGGCCTGAGATATATTATCTATGGACTGACACGTTCTGGTTGTGGCCCTAGATATTTTGGTTGTTGCCTGACATATTTCAGTTACGGCCTTTTTGGTCTGGCAAAATTATTTTGATTGTGGCCTGACATATATTGGTTATGGACTGACATATTTCAGTTATGGCCTTTGTGGTCTGACATAATTATTTTGGTTGTGGCCTGACATATTTTGGTTATGGACTGTCATATTTTGGATATGGCCTGACATTTCTTTATTTATTATAGTCTGACATATTTTGGTTATTGCCCGAGATATTTTGGTGCTGTTGCCCAACATAACTACTCTACAAGCATAGAATGCTATTGACCTTACCTCTATTATTCTGCATTGATTGTTGCATCAACATTTGTCTATTGTTGTTTTGTTGAACTAGATCTTTAAGTTGACCTGGTCCATGTATGGCATCCCCATGTGGGCCCGACATATTTCGGTTATGGCCTGACATATTTTGGTGCTGTTGGCCGTGCATACCATGCAGATGAGCTGTAATATTTGGATTTTGGCCTGACATATTCTGTTGATTTTGCATGGAATTATTATGGCCTGAAATATTTTGTTGGGTTTGCATGGGATCTTGTTGACCTGACATGAATTGTTGGTTTAGTATGGAATTTTGTTGTTGACGCCTCATCTCCACAGATGCATACTCTTGCCTTGCCCTTTCTATACCTGTAAGGGAAACCGTAGATCTGTCACTATTGGCTCAGAAAATCTTCATAAACATGCATGAATTCTATCCCAATCAGCACAATTTAGACCAGTTCTGTTTGAAAGCTGCTGCTGATGACAAAATAGATGTTGAAACAGATATGAATTATGTAAGATTCATCAAATAAAATATTGAGCCAACAGGAGAAAATGCTGTTACTCAAGACTTTTTTTATCAGGAACATCAAATACAGAGGCGCGTTCTTTAGAGCAAGATTTTTCAAGATTTCTTAAGATGTTTTTGATACAGCGTCTTTGAGATCGAGATTATAAGCGAGGTGTTCCGAATGCTCCATACTTCATACAAATGACGTCATCATGACGTCATTTGTATGAAGTATGGAGCATTCGGAACTCTGCTGTTTATGAATCATGGAGTATTCGGAACATCTCGGTCAATTCTCTCCCATATAGATTCTACAGAATTTACCGAGGGGTTCCGAAATAAGTATAGAGCAATGGCGGCTCGCAGTGATCGTCTTAAAAATCTTGCTCAAAAAAGCGCTTTATCCTAAAACATCTTAAGAAATCTCAAGATACCTCAAGAAATCTCGCTCTAAAGAAGGCGGCTCAGGTCTTGTTTGATAAAGGATTGGGGTAGTCCACCCCTAATGAGATTCCAACGTTGGAATTACTTGGGTGACAATTAGTAAAAATTTGGCAGTGGAATGTTCTACACCTGAATGCTGCAACGTTGGAATTACTTGGGTGACAATTAGTAACAAGAGGGCCATTGGCCCTGAAGCGCTCAACTGATATAATACAACTTTTTGTATACCAATTTTCAGGTTGATTGGACAAAAAATGTGACCTCTAGGGTGCACACAAGGTTTAACTAAGATTTGACCTCGTGACCTAGAATTGATCAAGACAATCATTCTGATCAATTTTCAGGTTGATTGCCGAATGATTGGGCAAAAATGTGGCCTCTAGAGTGCACACAAGGTTTTACAAAGATTTTACCTCATGACCTAGTTTATGACCCCAGATGACCCAATTTCGATCTTGTCCGAGATTTTATCAAGACCATTATTCTGATCAATTTTCAGGTTGATTGGGCAAAAAATGTGGCCTCTAGAGTGCACATAAGGTTTTTCTAAGATTTGACCCAGTGACCTAGTTTTTGACCTCAGATGACCCAATTTCAAACTTGTTTGAACTTTTATCAAGACAATCATTCTGAGCAAATTTCAGGTTGATTGGTAAAAAAATGTGGATTGGTAAAAAAATGTGGCCTCTAGAGTGCACACAAGGTTTTTCTAAGATTTGACCCCGTGACCTTGTTTTGACCCCAGATGACCCAATTTCAAACTTGTCCAAGATTTTATCAAGACAATCATTCTGAGCAAATTTCAGATTGATTGGGCAAAAAATGCGGCCTTTAGAGTGCACACAAGCCAAAGGTTGACGGACGACGCACGACGCACGACGGACACAGCGGTATCACAATACCTCACCATGAGCACTATCGTGCTCAGGTGAGCTAAAAATTTGGCAGTTGAATGTTTTTCACCTGAATGCTTACGATGTCAGCTGAATAGGTTTGGATGTATAACAAATGACAAGAACCTTGCACATGAAGATCACAGGGGTGTTCTTTAGAGTGAGATTTCCTAAAGCAGATCTATCTCAAGATTTTTTAAGATATTTTAAGATAGTGCTCTTTAGATCAAGATTTTTAACCCATTACCACACAGTGACTCTTTTTGACTCCCCACAAAATAATGGCCATTGAAAACAATGTTTTCGATCCAAAAAGACATTGAAAATATAAATTTCTTTCATTTGAACTTGTCGTCTGCAACATCTTTGAATTTGGACATGTCTAAAATTTTGTCGTTTGGTAATAGGTTAAGATGTTTACTGGGAGGCACCATTACTTTATACTTCTTGCAGAATCCAGTTGATCAATTCTGTAGAAACATTAAAAGTTAGAATTGACAGAGTTGTTCTAAAATGCTCCATTATTCATAAACCGTGGTGTTCTGAATACTCCATATTTCAAACTATTGACATCATGATGACATCATTTGTATAAAGTATAGAACATTAGGAACGCCTTTGTCAAAACATCTTAAAAAATCTTTAAACAAGAGGGCCAGAATGGCCCTATATCGCTCACCTGAAAGAAGTTTAAGACACATCCACTTTTTTTGACGAATCAAAAATTTGCAAACAATTTTTGAAAAGGGCCACTCAAGGAACATCGTTGCCAAATTTGTTTCAAATTGACCCTATGCTTGATTTTTAAAGAATTTTCATATGATTTCTCAAAGTCTGATAAGCCACACCCTGCCATGCCCACTTTTTTTGACCAATACAAAATTTGCCAACATATTTTGAAAAGGGTCACTCAAGGAACATTTCTGTACAGTTTGCTTCAAATTGGACCAATGGTTGATTTTTAAAGAATTCTCTTAGGATTTCTGTAAGTCTGATAAGCCACGCCCAATTTTTTCTGACGAATAAAAAATTTGAGAAAATTTTTTGAAAAGAGTCACCCAAGAAACATTTCTGCCAAGTGTGGTTCAAATTGGGTCAATGGTTGATTTTCAAAGAATTTTCTTATGATTTCTCCAAGTCCGGTAAATGCTGACCTTCCACGCCAATAATTTTGGATGAATAAAAAATCCGCGAACAAATCTTAAGAAGAGTCACCCAAGGAACATTCCTGCCAAATTTGGCTTTAATTGGCCCTATGGTTAAGGAGAAGAAGATTTTTGAAGAATTTTTTAACAATTTCTCTTGGTTAGATAAGCCCCGCCCTGCCACACCCACATTTTTTGACGAAACTATAAATTCATGAACAAATGATGAAGAGGGTCACTCAAGGAACAATTCTGCCAAGTTTGGTTCAAATTGGCCCATTGGTGGATTTTTAAAGAATTTTCTTAGGATTTCTCCAAGGCTGATAAGCCCCTTCCTCCCTGCCACGCCCTCATTTTTTGACAAATATAAAGATTTGTGAATCAACTTTGAAAAGAGAGACTCAAAGAACATTCCTGCTAAGTCTGCTTCAAATAGGCCCAATGGTTAATTTTTAAAGAATTTTCTTATGATTTCTCTAAGTCTGATAAGCCCCTTTCTCCCTGCCACGGCCACAATTTTTTACAAATGAAAATATCGTCACCTTAGTGCAAAAACTCAATATCTGCAAATTTGTAATTTTACAGGAGAAGCAAAAAACTGATTTAAACTTTCTGTATTAAGTTGATCTTGCCCATTTTCTCACAGAGGAATAATTATTTATTAACATTCACTTATATTACTGACTTGTGCATGATTTTATATTAGCTAACAAGATATTTGAAAAAATGTCACTTATCACAATTTGTCGCTGAATTTTTTTGGTGCAAAAACTCAATAAGAGCCCTTATCATGCTAAAACGAAATAATTTTAAAAAAAATCTTTACTGCAAAAAGTAAATAATAGAATCAATATAGGAAATTTATAGCATAATTCATTAGTCTATGAATGTTTAAGCTTTTAGATTTTGTGGATATCAAATTTACATATTTAATTTATACAAATATAATAAATTTAATTCTTCATAATTTTCACAGTACTTCAAATCTAATATTTGCAACAGTATAATTTTACCATTCTTTATATCTATTGATATACAAGCTCCAAACAGTTGATTTTGTAAAGAATGTTGCCTGTATAATGGCTATAATATATTATTACATTCTGTTACTATAAATAGTAACATTTTCTACTAGAATCGGCCAGATATTGGCTGGGCCAAAAAAGATGTATGTAAAAAAGATCTATGTAATTCCTTAGCAGCGGGCAGATATGCGATATCTGCCCGCTGCTAAGGAATTTATTCTAAAGACTATAGGTACAGATCTTTTGCATTTGCCTTACTATAATACCACATTTATCCATATTAATGCAATAACCTATAATACTTAGAGATTATTACACAGCTGATGAGGGCCGGAGGGTGATGTCGACCTGCAACCGTGATATCTGTCCAGAGGTCTTTATAAAAAAAGGCTGCCATTGTAACGTTCTCTGTCTTCACTTCAAGTGCGATTTATGTAATAAATGAATGATATTGAGTTTATTTCAACTGGAGCATCTGTGGAAATTTTATTTAAAGGTAACATTTATTCATTGAATAAAGTTTTTTGTAACAAAAAGAATGCAATATACAGATTATTAAACAGTAGATTCGGACCGGAGAGTGATATCCGCCCTAACCTTGATATCTGCCCTCTGTCTTAAGACCTCGGGACAGATATCACGGTTGCGCGCCGATATCACCCTCCGGCCCTCATCAGCCGTGCAATAATTTCTAAGTATTATAGGTTATTGCATTAATATGGATAAATGTGGTATATAATATTGTGTCTGATAAGTTCTTTGGGGAGATTTGCCCGATCTATGTACGTGAACAGAGCCTATGGGCAAAGAAAAGGTCCAAAACATTTCATTCCCGAGTCAAATACCTTTTTGTAGAAAAATCAAACATGTTGAAAAAATATGTACCGTAATTATGTATTGCACTTGTTTGAAAATACATTAGGTTCTACAAACAGCAATATGTTATGATGACATAATTATACGAAGTGTTTCGTTTCTTGCTTTTTGAAGAAACATTATTGGGTGAAAAACATAAAAATCTTCAGCTCCATTGGCCTGGGGAAGTTTCAGTAACTGAATGAACATTCACAATAGCATGCACTTTCAGGCATCTTCAACGTTATGACTGAATTGCGACTGGTAGTATAGTCTCTACTGACTTATAAAATTATAAAAAGCTAATTTACTGTTGCAGCAAACCATCTCATGATCTAAAATTTGTGTTCCTCTTTCCTCTCTGGAGTGGGAATCCAATAAAGGATTTATACAGTAGTTTGACATATGTGCATGCTATGATGATGCAGTAAATGTATTGATGTAGATAATTGTACTTTAACTGGATGTGAAACTGCCCATGGTGAACAGAAATGCAAAATGACACAGATCTTGTTAAAGGCTTCCTCTAAGGACTTTATCATTTTAAAACAATGCTAATCCAAAATATTATAAAATATCTCAGCGCACAAATTACTGACAGGCACTTTCATTGACTGAAGAATAGCAGCTAGTGTATTCAACATTCTTTGTCAACCATTGATTTTGAACAATTACAACATTTTACACATAAGACAGAAATTATGGGCTGCATACATGAGACAGAAATCATGGGTTGCATATTTGGTTAAACCATGTAATGCATCAAAAAAGTAAATAATCTAGTGTTTTAATTAAGTTAACAATATGCAATAAATTTGGTTAAAATTGTTTGTAAAAAGTCTCGCTGAGTAAAATGCAAGGTAATATTGATAAAGAATAAAAAAACATAACTAATTATGATTCTGCATGTAATATATCTTATCATGACCAAATTTCATCAATTTCTATAAGAACTATCAAAAACGCATAAAAACTTACCAGAATTAGTTATTTTTACATTTCTTTCTTTAAATATTAAACTAAACACACTTAATTATGAATTTTTAGCTATTAATAACCCTTTAGGATGTCATTAATGATGTAATAAATGCAGATATTCATTTTTTGCAGTAAACAATTTTCCTATAAAAGTAAAATAATTCAGTGCAAGAAGTGAACAAAAGCAGTTGTTCAGTTTTTGCGCTAAAAAAATTGACCATCTGTAGATATTGAGTTTTGCTTCTATTGAAAAAAATCACATTTCTAATTTGAAATTCAACATGAAAATTTTTTAGGACATGTAAACCATGCTAAGGATTAATTTAATGCAAAAAAAGCATTTTTGGAAAAAATGCACTTATTGAGTTATTGCACTAGGGTGACGATATTTGTGAACAAATTTTAAAAAGAATGGCTTAAGGCACATCCCTGCAAAGTCTGGTTCAAATTGGCCCAATGGTTGATTTTTAAAGAATTTTCTTATGATTTTTCTAAGTCTGATAAGCCCCTTTCTCCCTGCCACAGCCACAATTTTTTACAAATGAAAATATTTGTGAACAAATTTTAAAAAGAATGGCTTAAGGCACATCCCTGCAAAGTCTGGTTCAAATTCGCCCAATGGTTGATTTTTAAAGAATTTTCTTATGATTTTTCTGATAAGCCCCTTTCTCCCTGCCACGGCCACGTTTTTTGACGAATCAAAAATCTGAGAACTAGTTTTGAGAAGGGTCACTCAAGGAACAATTCTGCCAAGTTTGGTTCAAATTGGAACAATGGTTGATTTTTAAAGAATTTTCTTAGGATTTCACTAAGTGCAATAAGCCCCGCCCTGCCACGCCCACATTTTTTGACGAATCAAAAATCCGCGAACAAGTTTTGAGAAGGGTCACTCAAGGAACATTCCTGCCAAGTTTGGTCAAAATTGGCCTGTTAGTTTTGGAGAAGAAGATGTTTGAAGAAATTGTTGACGGACGGACAGACGGACAGACGGACGACGGACGGTGAGTGACCACAATAGCTCCCCTCGAGCACTTCGTGCTCAGGTGAGCTAAAAAAAAACGCGACTCAGATGTTGGGCCGAGCTCATTAGGGGTGAACTAACCTAATGCATGTTTATGAAGATTTTCGGAACCAAATGTGACAGATTATCAACATTAGCAACTAGACCACCTTAATATAATCATCAACCTTTCTCACGGTTACACCTCACTAGACACAATTTTTAACCACTGATTTTATAGACCATAACAACATGGTAAATTTCACATAAAAATACCACAAAAGTTAATTCCTTCCCTGTCTCTTAACCTATTACCACACAGTGACTCCTTTCGACTCCCCACAAAATAATGACTTTGGAAAGCATCATGGAAAATGAAGAAATTGCTTGTGACAAGCAATTTCTTCATTCACTCTAATGTTTTCTACATAAAAATTCCATTTTTTTTTAAAAATTTTATTCACTTCAAATTGTCGTCAGCATCATCTTTGATTTTTGAATAGTCTTAAAATTTGCCGTTTGGTTATGGGTTAACCCTTTACCATCAGCAAAATTTGGTGTGTTCTAAATAGGAAGCTGCTGCAGATGACTAATTGAATATTGATAGATAAAGAATTTGTGCATACTTTTGCATAGAAAATATTGAGGCAACAGGAGAAAATGCTGATTATCAGCATTTTCTTCATATGTCTCAATGTTTTCCCAATCTTTTTCTATTAGAATCTCAAAACCATGTCTTGATTGGGAAAGAGCTAATTCTTTCCAAAACAGGACTTCGTTTTGACATCCCTAAAAGAAGAGTTTAAAAAACATTGAGGCAAATGGAAAAGAAATTGCTGATGACCAGTATTTTCTCCTTTTGTCTCAATATTTTTTGTGCTTTAATGTATACAACAGCTTTTATTTGTCAACATCCATCTTATCATATGCAGAAGCTTTCAAAATGGAACCGTCCATTTTTTGCTGTTTTTGAAGGGCTAGAAAACCTTGAGTGGTATTGGTCACCTTGGACCAAGCCCATGTAGCTCAATTGGTTATGTCGTGGTCTTTCAATCCAAGGGTCACAGATTCAAGACCAGCTAAGCAAATATCCATTCCAACGTGTCATTTGTTTCTCTCTAATAGATGAATTGTTTATAAGTTATCAAAGTGAGAGAGCAGCTGAAGGCTCATATTGTATATTGTGGTAGTACTGGTGTGAGAAATTCCAGGAATTCATGGCTAGGTGTTCAAGCTGCAGTGCACTATATGACTAAAATAGTTGAAGAAGACATTAAAACCCCATTTGATCAATGTTCACCTTGAAAAAAATTTTAACTGGTAACCTATATTTCCAACTTTCACCAAATTCTTTCTAACTAGTTAAAATCATGCTCATTATAGCTTTTATGGGTTTAAAATAGAACATTTATCCATTTTTTTATTGCATATGGCATATTTTAGACCTACCAAATTTGAATGCACTAAATTTTGCTGAATAACTTTTTTATCCTTTTTTTCAAATCTTGACAACAGCAAAGTTCATTGAGACAAAGGCCCACTCATTGGCTATAATAATGTGCTTTTGGGATTCTCATATACATGACTATAGTTCATGGCCCAATCCTTTCCCAATCTCTGAAACATTAAGGATGTAAGCGATGTATGTAATAGTTGTATGCTTCCTCTAGGGCAAAACTTTGATGTAGCCATCTAACAACAGTTTCTAAAGCAGACAAACGATAGTGTTTATCTAAAATATTTTTAACCCATTACAACACAGTGACGCCTTTTGACACCCCATTAGATAAATTCTTTAGAAAACATTGTGGAAAATGAAGAAATTGCTTGTGACAAGCAATTTCTTCATTTCCCACAATGTTTTCTATCCAAAAAGTTATACAATTTTAGAATTTCATCATGTTGAAAATGTCGTCTGCGACTTCTTTCAAATTGGACTACCCCAAAATTTTGTCGTCTGGTAATGGGTTAAGTATGAAAACCAACAAAGGGCAATAACTCCATAAATATGATAAGCAGAGTTGGATATACAGTCATGGAGTCTTTTTGACTCCCTAATATTACAGGCTTTGGAAAAAATTGTACCCTCAAAGAAGAAACATTGTAAATTTTAATTCACCTGAAATTGTTGTCTGCAACATCTTTGAATTTGGACAAGTATAAAATACTGCCTTCTGATAATAGGCGAAAATGTTTACACAATTACCTTGTATGGTCCGTTGAGCATGAAGTTGCATTCTTTCTAAACCCTGTCTCACCGGAGGGTACATCCCGGAGGCGTGAGAAAACTCTGGATCAGACAAATTCATCATCTCTTGTCGCTGACTAGGAGCCCTGTTACCCGTACGTTCAAGGTTTGAACTCATATGAGGCCCATAAGGCATATCTGCCGCATTATGGAATTGTCGATTGCTTGGTTGAATGAGTCTCGGTGGTTGTTGTTGTTGGTTAATTGATTGATGTAATCGGTCTCTAGATGGATTGTCCAAATGTTGAGCTAGAGTGCGGTCTGACATTCTATTGTCCATTCTCTGAGTCACTCTGTCATTCAGGCTTCTATCCATGGATTGTGTTTGAGTAAGTTCCATTCTTTGAGCTATGCGATCAAATGTGTTTCTATTGGCAGAATGCATTTGATTAGCGTCCATTCTTTGAGTCTTTGGGTCTATTGATCTATTGTCCATTTGTTGAGCAAAATTGTCATTTGTCCTATTATCAAATCTTTGTTGTTCCCTTTCTTTAATTCTGTTATCTATTTGTTGTCTGTAATATTCATTAGAGGCCATTTCCATTCTTTGTATGAAGTGTTCGTTCACTGCTTCACCTTGTCTGTGCACCCCATGAGGGTGGGTTGATTGAGCATGTATGTCCTGGTTAAGGAGTGGATAAGGTCCCACCTCTGGTCTATGTGACCGGTCAGTAGGTACAGGACACAACACTTGTCTGTATCTACTGTAGCCAGGATGTCTGAGTGGCTGCGGCGGCGGAGCTCTCATCACGGGCTTCTGCATCCTGATGTCAGAAGACTGAATCTGAGGAGACATCTGAGTATTTATAGGATTATTGACATTACTATCTCGGTCATTCGGTGATTGAATACCTCCTCTAGAATTCCTTGATGAATTTCTGGCTGGTTCCTGAATACTAGGATCTAGTCTCTGTCTTTTAGCCAGTGCTGCAGTAAGTTCATTCTGCACCTCTGTCTCCTTGTTAGCATGAGATACTTGTGTAGGTGTAGGGTCCTCAACTATCTCCAGTTTTGGTGATTCTAGCCTTGTAAGATCAATAACTCCTGAACTGTCACTAGTGCTACTCCTGCTTCTGTCCCGAATGTTACAGGAGGTAGGAGGCTTTAATACCTGAAGTGTTGAGAAATTATTGTTGTCACCATGAATGTCGAGAGCAGCATGTGCTCTAGCTGGGCAAGATGGCTCAAGGGAGTTTGACCTCTGACTTGGAAGTGAAGCATCAAAACTGTTGTCATGTCTGACTGGTATGTCGGCCATTGCTGATGAAGATCTCTGCATTACTTCAGGTGTGGATGGTGGAGTGTTGGGTACACTAGAGAACCTTGTTGGTGAAGGACTGATGGTCATTCTGGACGCAGATCGCTTGTACCCTTTCTTCTTGGACACTATAAGCTGCCCTGCTATACTGAAAGGCTTCTGACAATGAGCAGGTTTTATTGTTCGTTCATCATTCTTCATCTTTTCTTCTGTTATGAGAATATCCTCAGCAGACTGATGAACAGGGACCTTTCTCTTAAAGTATGGAGAAGATTGCTGTATTGTAGCGGGCACAGGACATTGACTTTTATTCATTTTCTTGAATACTTCCTTCATGTTAATCACGTGGCTGTGGGCTTGTGAAGGTTTTGCATTCCTTGGGATTTTCTTCTGTCTAGGTTTTGTATGAGCTGGTTCCAGTTCTATGTACATTCCTCTAGTCCGCCTCTGAGGCTGCTGGGCGCCAGGATAAGGGCGCCAGCCTCTAGCCATGGGATTTCTTCTTTCTATTTCAAATCTAGAAGTTCCACATTGGAATGGTAAGACACCAGCCATGTCCATGCTTCGTTGTCTCTGTCTAGGCACATTTTCATGGTCTGGATTTCTGTTATTTTCTGTAGGGCTAACTTGTAGAGCTTGCCTAATTGCGTGAGATGGTGTCTGAAGTTGTCGTTGTTGCTGCTGCTGCTGCTGCACATTAACTCCAGAAGAGCCTTGGTTAGTTTGTGTCACCAAAACGACATTGTCTGGTGGAGGTAGTATACATCGTATTTGCCTGTAAGGCTTCCTTGCAGTGTTTCCAGCAGGTGAAGTGGTCAGAGGGCTGCTGGAACTCACAGACGTTTTACCATGTACAGTAGAATACACCACAGATTGACTTACACATGTAGTCATGTGGACAGATGATTGTGTTGGTATAACTGCTTCACTTGTAGAAGTAACTATACTGGAGGCTGGAACTTTGTGTCTGTTTATATTCATACTTAAATCCATACTTTGTTCAGTATCCATTTGTTTTGGTTCAGTTTTCACTGTTTGGCTTGTATTAAGAGAGACATTTTGACTCCTTTGATTCACTGTATCGACGAGCATTCTTGATTCATATGAGGTTAACTCACTTGCTGTGGTTAAAGAGTTGCTTTGAGACACATTTTGCATTCCACTAACAGATCTCATATTATCAGACTCTACTTGTGCTTCTTGAGATTTGTCTACTATTGGTTCTTCAACTTCTTGTTTAATACCTTTTGGATTCAGTGCAGATAATGCTGCACTAGCAACAGTTTGTGTTATAATGCTAGATTCCTCACTATATTTTCTGCTGTTTCTCCGTATACTCCTATTTTGTGATGTTTCCATGGAGCTATTGGTTACTTTGTCATGTTGTGAAGAATCAGATATGTCTGTGTGTGAAGTAAAAGACTGATCACTATTTCCTTTGCCATCATTATTTCCAGTATTAGAAGTTTGTCCTTGGTTTTCACAACTTTCATCTTCCTTCTTAAAAGTGAATACACAAATAGGCTTAGAGGACAAATCTAGACCATTAACATCATCATTCCCAGTAAGATTGACCGGATAATTAAAATTGTCACATTGATTTTGTACATCACTGAAAATAATTCCATTACTATCATCCACAAATTGAGCATTATCAGTATTATCTGAACCCATGTCTTTAGCTTTAAACTTGTCATCATCAGATGAAACATTATCATTAATTTTGTCTGGTTTATTTTCCAGATTTAATTCTGCTGCATGACCTCTAGCACCTTCACTCTCCTTGTCTCTATTTGCTTTGTCTATGTTAGATTTATTTGTTAAATCCAAAGATTCATTATATCCTTCATTATCATCAAAATACTCATACTCTCCAGTGAAAGGATTAACTCTTCCAATATCTTCAATATACTGAATAGAATTATCACTGACAATTTCGTTTTTATTTTGAAATGGCTGTTCATCTTCTTTAGCCTCAACAGGAGAACTATTTTCACTTTTATTATCATCCATTTTTTCTTTATTATTGTCAAGATCATTTTCATCAGATGTATGGATTGTGTTCAAGTCTTCAGTTTTGATCTGTTCCTCAGTTGACTTATGTGCAGAAGATAGGTCCTGTGATTTGAATTCAGTTACAGTCCCATATTCCTTAGATGTGGCTGACAAGTCAATAACAAGAGCACCGTCAAATTGATCTTCTTCTTCATCTTCTATATCAACATTATAATTGTTGCAAACTTTTGAGCTCTCTGTGGTTTCTGTCTTGCCAGTGTTTCTTGTTTCCATTTGTGCATGTGAGGCCAAACTAGGTGTTGTCACTTGTGTATCTATATTTGTGGCTGTGTTATTTGACAAATCATTTTGTGTATCTTCACCAATAATAGTTACAGTCTCTGCACTTGATGTTTTTGTGTCTGTATTTGTGCCTATCATTTCCTCTGGATTATTTATCTTTAACTCCAAGTGTGGAACTGGATTCTGCTCTGTGCTTGTTATTTCTATATCATTATTTGTCATTGTATTACGACGAGAATTATTTTGAATATTTTCTTCCCCAGCATTTGATTGACAGTTATTAGGTTCATAAGGATGTGTTGAGCTTTCCGTTACATCACCATCAACAGATTCAGTATTCAGAGTATGTTCATTGTTTGCTTCATTTTCTGAGTTAATGCTATTAACGTTTATTGTGTCAGGTATTTCTGTGCTGTCCATTTCATCTTTTATCTTTTCCTTTTCAGCATCTTCAGTTTTCACTTTGACTCCAGACTTTGCCGCCTTTCTTTTTTCCAACAGTTCCATTTTCTTTTGTCTGATTTCATCCTGCTCTCTCTGTTTACGTTTAATTTCATTTTCTATTTCTTCCATTTGTCTTCTGAAGTCTTCATCATCGTCGCTGGCTGACCCTTGCTCACCAGTATTGGTGCCTCCTTCAGATACAGCCTCTCTTCTATCAGTTCCAACTGTTACAGAGTTGCCTGATTCATTACCTTCTGTATAATGTTGAGTATTGACTGTATGTGATATCTTATTCACAGTGTTTAACCTGGATAAATTCTCAACCATCCCACCTGAACTGTCAGAAATTCTTGTATCAAGAGGTTGAGCAATAATGATTTGACTGCTAGAGAGAATTTGTCCATATTGTTGCTGTTCCTGTGTTGTTTCGACAGAGTTTAAAACTTGTGGGCCGAGTGTTTGTGTGTTTCTACTAGATATGGTGTTAATTGGGATGACAGAACTTGTGTTATTGACCAGTATAACTCGATTACCAGGTGTAACAGGGTTGATCTCAAACACCTGAGGAGAAGTTTGTAGTCTGATCAGAGCCTGTTCTTGGTGGTTTCCTTGAGACTGATTAGTTTGTGTTTGATTCAGTACAACATTGGCTGGTGCATTAATAGGTACCACAGCTCTTGGTATCAGTAACTGTGTGTTGTTACTTGAATGTGGTGAATTATGTGAAACTGATGATGTAGAAACTGGAATGTTTGATGAATGTTCTCGAGTTTGTCTTGCACTTTCTTGATTTTGTCTTGCACTTTCTTGAATCTGTCTAGACCTTTCTGGACTCTGTCTGGAATGTTGATGTGTATGTCTGCCATGACTTGATAATGTTGTAGTCTGTATAAATGGTTGTACAGCATTAACCATTCCAGTGTTTATGTTTCTGTTCTGACTAGCCGGGGTTAACACAGAAGTTACCGGTAATGGATCGGCTGACTGGACAGGCTGGGCAGATGAAAGTCTGCTGGGTACCCTGACCTCGGTCGATGTATGTGGGGTTGATCCAGCCCCAGAATGGTCTGATATATTGCTATGCCCCGAAGCATCTACACCCATTGTGTACATGGTGTCCCTTGTTCTTGGTGTATCTAGCGAGTCGCCAGGCATATGTGTAGTATGTCTTTCTGCTCGTCTTGTGTACCTCTGTAGAGTAACAGAAAGATAACATTAAATCAAAATTAACCCTTTCCCAAACGACAAAATTTTAGGATGGTCCAATTTGAAAGCCGCTGCAAACGACAAAATGGTTGTGGATAAACACGGGATTTGTGTATATTTCAGCACTGAAAATATTGAGACAAAAGGAGAAACTGCTGGTTATCAGCAGTTTCTTCTTTTGTCTTAGTGTTTTCCCAAGTGCTCTTCCATTAGGGACGTCAAAACCAGGTCTTGTTTGGGAAATGGTTAACCCTTTCTAAGATAGCAAGAATTTGGACAGTTTAAATATGAAAGTTGTTGAAGAAGACAAATGGGTGTTGATAAGTAAAGAACAAATATTTGTAACTATTACAGGCCCGTAGGAACAGGGGGGGGCTAGGGGGGGCTAAGCCCCCCCAATGTTGGCCAAAAATGCCAAATTTTCTTAATTTTACACTGAAAATTTTGGGAATATTCAAATTAGCCCCCCAATATTCTCGACAATGGCTTTAGCCCCCCCCCCCCCACCCCCCCATATGAAATTGCTTCCTACGGGCCTGTATTATATAGAAGAAAAAATATTAAAGCAAAAGGAGAAAATGCTGATTACAAGCATTTTCTTATCTTTTTTGCGGGCTTTTACTATCTGGTCAAAAGGTGTAACTGTTTTGGAAAGGCCTAACCTAAGTACACAGTGAAATTGACTTACTAAGTGAGATGGGTATGTTTTTGGAAAAATACTTGATGGAGTGGAATGATTGGAATGAATTTTTTAAGAATGATCTGAGCATTTGAATGTCAATTTTAAGATGTTCTCAACTGTACAAAAGTACAATTAAACCTTTCCCGAACAAGACCTGGTTTTGACGTCCCTAATAGAAAGGCTTGGGAAAACATTGAGGCAAAAGAAGAAACTGCTGATAACAAGCAGTTTCTCCTTTTGCCGCAATATTTTCTGAGCTATATTGTACACATATTCGATCTAAATTAACACTAATTTTGTCTTCTGCATTAGCTTTTGAATTGAACCGCCCAAAAATTTTGTCGTTTGGGAAAGGGTTAAGATAAAGTTAATGTTGCAGGGTGACAGTAAAGTACATTACTTTTAATTTAAATGCATTTTTTCATATCTTGGATCTACAGTTACAGTAATGTTTATTTTACAACTGAGCCCTTTCCCAAACAAGACCAGGTTATAGATGAGGTTTGGGAAAATATTGAGGCAAAAGAAGCACTTTCTGACTTTGCCTCAATATTTTCTGAGTAATAATATCGTGCACAAATCCAAAATCCATTAATATCCATTCCGTTGTTTGCAGCAGCTGTTAAATTAGATCACAATTTGGGAAAGGGTTAAAGTTACAGATATTGCCATTCCATATCTATTTTTTTGACTCACCTAGATATGAATAATTTCAGCAAAGATTTGGAAAAAGAACCTTTAACCCATTTCTAAACAGCAAATTTTTAGAGAGATCCAATTGTAAAGCTGCTGCAGACAGCAAAATGGGTATAGATAAATACCGGTATATAATTTGAGTAAAGTATAGCACAGGAACTATTGAGGCAAAGGAGAAAATGCTATTTATTATTAGCTTTTTCTTCTTTGGCCTCAATGTTTTTCCAACCAATTTCTATCTTGGACGTCAAAACCAGGCCCTGGTTTCCCAAACAAGAGGGCCATTGGCCCTGAAGCGCTCACCTGATATAACTTTTTGTATACCAATTTTCAGGTTGATTGGGCAAAAAATGTGGCCTCTAGACTGCATACAAGGTTTTACAAAGATTTTATCTCATGACCTAGTTTATGACCCCAGATGACCCAATTTCTATCTTGTCCGAGAATTGATCAAGACAACCATTCTGATCAATTTTCAGGTTGATTGGGCAAAAAATGTGGCCTCTAGAGTGCACACAAGGTTTTTCTAAAATTTGACCCCCTGACCTAGTTTTTGACCCCAGATGACCCATTTCGACCTTGTCCGAGATTTCATCAAATTTCAGGTTGATTGGACAAAAAATGTGGCCTCTAGAGTGCACACAAGGTTTTTTTTAAGATTTGACCCCGTGACCTAGTTTTTGACACAAGATGACCCAATTTCAATCTTGTCAGAGATTTCATGAAGACAATCATTCTGATCAATTTTCAGGTTGATTGGGCAAAAAATGTGGCCTATAGAGTGCACACAAGGTTTTTCTAAGATTTGACCCCGTGACCTAGTTTTTGATCCCAGATGACCCAATTTCAAACTTGTCCGAGAATTTCAACAAAACAATCATTCTGAGCAAATTTCAGGTTAATTGGGCAAAAAATGTGGCCTCTAGAGTGCACACAAGGTGTTTCTATGATTTGACCCAGTGACCTAGTTTTTGACCCCAGATGACCCAATTTCTATCTTGTCCGAGATTTTATCAAGACAATCATTCTGAGCAAATTTCAGGTTGATCAGGCAAAAAATGTGGCCTCTAGAGTGCACACAAACTTTTCCTAAGATTTGACCCGTGACCTAGTTTTTGACCCAGATTACCTAATTTCAAACTTGTCCGAGATTTTATCAAGACAATCATTCTGAGCAAATTTAAGGTTGATTGGGCAAAAAATGTGGCCTCTAGAGTGCACACAAGGTTTTACAAAGATTTGACCTCATGACCTAGTTTATGACCCCAGATGACTCAATTTCAAACTTGTCCGAGAATTGATCAAGACAATCATTCTGATCAATTTTCAGGTTGATTGGGCAAAAAATGTGGCCTCTAGAGTGCACACAAGGTTTTTCTAAGATTTGACCCCGTGACCTAGTTTTTGACCCCAGATGACCTTATTTCCAACTTGTCCGAGATTTCAACAAAACAATCATTCTGAGCAAATTTCAGGTTAATTGGGCAAAAAATGTGGCCTCTAGAGTGCACACAAGGTTTTTCTAAGATTTGACCCCGTGACCTAGTTTTTGACCCCAGATGACCCATTTCGAACTTGTCCGAGATTTCATCAATACAATCATTCTGAGCAAATTTCAGGTTGATTGGTTAAAAAATGTGGCCTCTAGAGTGCACACAAGGTTTTTCTAAGATTTGACCCCGTGACCTAGTTTTTGACCCCAGATGACCCATTTCAAACTTGTCCGAGATTTCATCAATACAATCATTCTGAGCAAATTTCAGGTTGATTGGGCAAAAAATGTGGCCTCTAGAGTGCACACAAGGTTTTTCTAAGATTTGACCCCGTGACCTAGTTTTTGACCCCAGATGACCCAATTTCGATCTTGTCCGAGATTTCATCAAGACAATCATTCTGAGCAAATTTCAGCTTGATTGGGCAAAAAATGTGGCCTCTAGAGTGCACACAAGCCAAAGGTTGACGGACGACGGACACAGCGGTATCACAATACCTCACCATGAGCACTATCATGCTCAGGTGAACTAAAAATTTAAGTACAATACTCATGAGAACATGCTCAACTTCGATTGAATACCAATCAACGTTGATTGGTATTTAATTGAAACTCACATGGATTTCGTGTGATTTGAGCATGGTGCTGAGATTCGAGTCTGAGAGCGTTCTTTAGTATTTTCTAGAAACCTGGGCCAGGTCTTGTTCTGGAAATAGTTAAAGAATTTGAGACTACTATGTTTCCAGATCAGTCTGTGTCCAAGAGAGGTCGGATTATAACTTTTGAGGTGCTATCTAATAGTTGCTTAATGGTCATGACAAGTCTAATAGAGAACAAAATGGATCTTGAATAGACTGCTTATGCATAGGCTAATGTAAATCCATGCTGGCCTTAAATGCTTTTAAGAAACTTTTGCCTAGTTCCAGCTCATATTTCTACTCTCATAGATGTATAATTATCATTCACAAAGTTTCTACATAAGCTTATTTTACCGATTATTTCAGAATAAGAAAGTCAATTTACAACTGTTGGAGGAAAGACACAGTGTATAATCACGTGTTTCAGAATTTCCGATAATCTTCAATATCTCTTTTTAGCTCACCTGAGCACGAAGTGCTCGAGGTGAGCTATTGTGATCGCTTTTTGTCCGTCGTCCGTCCGTCTGTCCGTCTGTCCGTCTGTCCGTCTGTCCGTCTGTCCGTCTGTCCGTCTGTCCGTCTGTCCACAATTTGGTGTTTACACTCTAGCATCCACAAATATTAGTCAATCTTGACCAAACTTTGTCAAAACAAGTATGGTCATAAGTTCTCGGATGAGTTCGATTATGGGCCAGATCTGACCAGAAAGTGTGGAGTTATCTGCCCCTGAATGACGAAAAATGCTGTTTTTAACTTTGTTTACACTCTAGCATCTACAATTATTGCCCAATCAATACAAAACTTGGATATAATATTGGAGACTATAGGATCTTGGATGAGTTCGATTTTCAGTCAGATCAGTCGAAAAAGTCAAAAGTTATGTGCCCTTGAATTTGTCAAAATTGCCGTTTTCGACCGTTTTCGACCTTGTTTACACTCTAGAATCTACAATTATTGACCAATCAAGACAAATCTTGAACACAATGTTGGAGACCATAAGATCTCGGATGGGTTTAATTTTCAGTCTGATTAGACGAGAAAGTCGAGAGTTATGTGCCCTTGAATTTGGCAAAATTGTCGTTTTTGACTGTTTTCGACCTTGTTTACACTCTAGAATCTACAATTATTGACCAATCAAGACAAATCTTGGACACAATGTTTTAGACCATAAGATCTTGGATGAGTTTGATTTTCAGTGTGATCTGACAAAAAAGACTAGAGTTATGTGCCCTTGAATTTGATAAAATTGTCATTTTCGGCTGTTTTCGACATTGTTTATACTCTAGAATCTACATTTATTAATCTATCAAGACAAAACTTGGACACAATGTTGGAGATCATAAGATCTTGGATGAGTTGAATTTTCAATCTGATAAGACAAGAAAGTCGAGACTTATGTGCCCTTGAATTTGACAAAATTGTCGTTTTTGACTGTTTTCGACTTTGTTTACACTCTAGAATTTTCAATTATTGACCAATCAAGACAAATCTTGGACAAAATGTTTGAGACCATAAGATCTTGGATGAGTTTGATTTTCAGTGTGATCTGACCAGAAAGAAGAGAGTTACGTGCCCTTGAATTTGACAAAATTGTCGTTTTTGACTGTTTTCGACCTTTTTTACACTCTAGAATCTACAATTATTGACCAATCAAGACAAATCTTGGACACAATGTTTGAGACCATAAGATTTCGGATGAGTTCGATTTTCAGTGTGATCTGACAATAAAGACAAGAGTTACGTGCCCTTGAATTTGATAAAATTGTCATTTTCGGCTGTTTTCGACATTGTTTACACTCTAGAATCTACATTTATCAATCAATCAAGACAAAACTTAGACACAATGTTAGAGATCATAAGATCTCAGATGACTAGAATTTTCAATCTGATAAGACAAGAAAGTCGAGAGTTATGTGCCCTTGAATTTGACAAAATTGTCGTTGTTGACTGTTTTCGACCTTGTTCACACTCTAGATTTTTCAATTATTGTCCAATCAAGACAAATCTTGGACACAATGTTTGAGAGGATAAGATTTCGGATGAGTTTGATTTTTAGTGTGATCTGACCAGAAAGACGAGAGTTATGTGCCCTTGAATTTGATAAAATTATCATTTTCGGCTGTTTTCGACCTTGTTTACACTCTAGAATCTACAATTATCAATTAATCAAGACAAAACTTGGACACAATGTTTGGGACCATAATATGTCGGATGAGTTTGATTTTCAGTCTGATCCGATCAGAAAGTTGAGAGTTATGTGCCCTTGAATTTAACAAAATAGCCGTTTCTGGCTGTTTTTCGATCTTGAATCTTCAATTATTGACCAATCAAGACAAATCTTGGACACTATGTTGGAGACCATAATATCTTGGATGAGGTAGATTTTCAGTCTGATGTGATCAGAAAGTCGAGAATTGTGTGCCCTTGAATTTGAAAAAATTACCGTCTTTGGCTGTTTTCGACCTTGTTTATACTCTAGAATCTGTGATTATTTATCAATCAAGAAAAAACCTGGACACAATGTTTGGCATCATAAGATCTCCGATGAGTTTGATTTTCACAAAGTTATTGACTATAAGTTAGTTTTCAGTCTTATAGTCATAAATGTTTATTGAATTGAACAAAAGTGTTGCTCATATCATTTTGGTTCAGGTGAGCGATATAGGACCATCATGGTCCTCTTGTAATAATTGACCAATTTGAATTCGGTTTGAAGCAGAGAATGTGAAAAAATGCCAGGAATAAGCTGGATGTGTTGGATTTTTGAAATATCAATTGATAAAAAAGTTATTGAAGATAAACCAAAATTTTGGTTTATCTTCAATAACTTTTTTATCAGTTGATTTTTCAAAAATCAACCACGTCTATCTAGTGCGTGACCTCTGTCCACATTCTCTGCTTCAAATCCGTCCAGTATATACAAAGTTATTGAAGATTTTCTGAAAATATTGTATCACATGATTATCCACCGTGAAAGAACCCCATACCTCTGCATTGCTAGAATCTCCAAACACAGGACTCGGTGCATGTTGACTGCTGGGAGGTTTGTATAGTCTAGGCTGAACACGCAACACTGGGGGACTGGGCTTCTGGCGAACATTTATTGTACCAAGATCGACTGAAAATATGAAGATGAGTTTTTACATTTGTTACAGAAAGGAAAGGAAAGGATTTGCTAAGCTTAGAATGAAATTCAAAATCTACCACTAAGACTTATCCCTCTCCCAAACAAGACTTGTTCATTTAACGCCCTAATAGAAAAGACTTTTGACAATGATGTGGCAAAAGAAGAAAATCTACAAGTAGGCCTGGAAAAAATAAATTGGCGACTCTTGACAAAATTAATATCAAAATCCAGAATTTGAAATCATGGTCCTTTAATTGATAAGCACTGCATGATCAATTGAGCTATTATAAGGCTTTGGAAATAGGCATTGGCTCATTATGTCTCAATATTTTCTGAGTTTTTTATATACACAAATCCATTCATTATCGTCATTCAGATCCTTTCAATTCAGACAAGAGTAATATATTGCTGTTTGGGAAAGAGTTATCATCACTTACCTGCACCCTGTTGCTTTGTTCCACCAGCCACAACCACATTAGAAGTTGTTGGTAGATTCATACTCTTGGATGAAATGTGTACTTTTGGAGTCACAGCCACAGCTTTTTGAGGTGTGCATTTTTCTTGTCTGAAAGGAATACAGTAGATACCAAGTTAGATAGTTAGCGTAAAATAACTTTCCATGCATCAGAGCAACAGATAAAAGGGCGTGTACACATTCTAAATTTGTTACCTTAACCCTTTCCCAAACAAGGCCGTGTTTTGACGTCCCTATGAGAAAAAGCTTGTGAAAACATTGAGGCAAAAGAAGAAAATGCTTATAATCAGCATTTTCTCCCTTTGCCTCAATATTTTCCATGCTATAATGTACAACTTCCTTTCTCAGAAAACACTTATTTTGCCATCTGAAACTCCTTTCAAAAGCATGCAGTCCCAAATTTGGCTGTTTGAGAAAGGGTTAAATCAAAACCCTACGTTGTGATTACTCACTTGAATCATATAGATACAAATGAGTATCCATAACATATGGTTTGATGAACGATAATTGAAATTTTGCACTTTGAAATGCTGTTGCTCCCTCTTATATGAAGTTCTGGTGCATACCTATGTCTTCTAGAGTGAAAGTTTTAAAAGAAAATATTGATGCCAAAGGCACAGTGCTGAATAATTATTTTTGAAAACTTTCTTCAAAATGTAGAAACCTTAAATTTAGTGTTGGAAAGGGTCAAAATCAATTAAAATGTCAATCAATATGAGCAGAGATCTCAGAAAAGGTACCTTATAACATTTGACAGAGCCACAGGTAAGAGGGTGTGAAGGTTTTTCAAGATGCAATATTTCATTTATTGTTCATCAAGCCAATTTAACCATTTTCAAAACCAAACAAGACCTGGTTTTGATGTGCCTTATAGAAAAAGTTAGGAGAATAATTCAAGACAAAAGAAGAAACTGCTGATAATCAGCAGTTTCTCCTTTTGTCTCAATATTTTCCTGGCTACATTTTTCACAAATCATGTCTTAAATATCATCCTTTTGTCTTCTGTAGCAACATTCAAATTGGAATACCCTAAAATTTTGTCGTTAGGGAAAGGGTTAAATGAGTACCCACAATAATTTTAAGGTTTGGCATTGAAATAAGAAAGTTACAATGTTTATAATCCCTTTTTATCTGCAGCTCTGTTAGGGTAAGTCCATCCCTAATGAGATTTGTGTGACGCTGGAATTATTCAAGCAATGTCGAAAACATTCGGTAGCGGAACTTTCCACCGCCGAATGTTTACGACAGCGCCCAAATAGGTTAAGATATGCAAGGCCACCGCTCAAAAAACCCCTATGTTTCATGAATCTCAAATGGCCACATTATGGGAATTCTACCTAAAAAATAAGGCCAACATAGACACACATACACCTGTGCATAAGAACAGTCTGATCAAGACCCATACCCATCACTAATTGATTTTTCATAAAATGTAGCCACTCTAATGGATCCTGATCAGACTGCCAACAGGTATAAATTGATCTTGATTCATGGCCATTGATAATAATTTAACTCTTCCCCAAACAAGGCCTGTTATTGACGTCTCTGATGGATTGATTTGATCTATTGGAGTTTAACCCTTTCCCAAACAAGACCTGGTTTTGACGTTCCTAATAGAAAAGGCTTGGGGGAACATTGAAACAAAAGAAGAAACTGCTGATAACCAGCAGTTTCTCCTTTTGTCTCAATATTTTCTGTCATATTTTACACAAATTCTATCTTTGGTAACATCTGTTTTGTCATTTGTGGCAGTTTTTGAAGTGGATCACCCCAAAATTTTATTGTTAGTGAAAGGGTTCAAGTTTTCAACTGCTATGGTAATATCGCAGCTCCGTCTCTCATGGAAAAGGCTTTGGAAAACATTGAAGATAAAGAAGACACGAGCCGTCATAGACGGATTATGCTCCCCGGATAAGTGTTTGTCACAAAATAAATACTATCATACGTTAAGCCCATTTTCCCATGACAGGTTTTTTTGTACACAAATTATTTAGAGAATATTGTCTACAACATCTCATTTAATATCTAAATAAAAAATTTCATTAAATGCTGCCCATTATGAAGAGAAATTAGAGAAAAACTAATTTTTACATTAAGGCCCCTTTTTCCATGATGCAGCCTCAAATTAAGAAACGTAGAAAAAAGCCCATAGGGATTATCCTAGGGAGTTTACATGTGAAGTTTCATTGAATTTGGTCCAAGGGTTGCTGAGATCTGGCTGTGGACGGACGGACACACCGACAGACGGACGGACAGCAACTATATGCTCCCCCAAAATTTTTTTAAGGAGCATAAAAATTCTGATGATCAGTATTTTCTCCTTTTGCCTCAATATTTTCTATGCTATAACATATACACATTTCCTACTTTAAACTTAAAGGGGGAATAACACTTAACATCTTGCAAATTTTCCGAGAACTTCGCACAAAAAAATAAATACATATTATTAAAATATGGTCTTTAAATTGCATAATTATATGCCAAATCTTAGCTTTCTACCTTGTGTATTGGCTTAGATGTCGACGGATTTAAAACCCCATGATTTTTTGTCCCGGGGATAATATTTACAATAATGGAACATATTGGGTTTTAAATCCGTCGACATCCTAGCCAATACACAAGATAGAAAGCTAAGATTTGGCATAGATGCAATTTAAAGGCCATATTTTCATAATACATATTTATTTTGTACGAAGTTCTCGGAAAATTTGCATAATTTTAAGTGCCATTCCCCCTTTAATAATTTTGGCGCTTCAAACTTCTTTTTCAAATTGGACCACCCAAAAAATTTTGTCATTAATTTTGAAAAGAGGTTAAGGACCCCTTTTTTCAGATCCTGGCTCAATAATTTTGACAGTTTCGTGGAAAATGTTTTCTCTATTTTTTCTAGAAAAGCCTTAGGGACATTAAACCGTTCCCAAACAAATCCCATCCAGTTTTTTCCACCTCAGCAGCAATCAAATAGGACCACCCAAAATATTTGTCGTTTTGGAACGGATTAATCCTTCCCTAGGTATAAAAATTGTTACCTGTTTGAAATTTTCCAGGCTTTCACATGCCAATTGATTCAATCCTTCCCAGGACACCAAAACTTAACCCATTACCAGATGGCAAACTTTTAGTCAGGTCAAAATTCAAAGATGATGCAGACAATAATTTCAAGTGAATGAAATGTAACATGTTTGGTCTTTATGGGTAGAAAACATCGTGGAAAATGAAGAAATTGCTTGTTTCAAGCAATTTCTTCATTTTCAACTATGTTTTCAAAAGCCTTCATCTTGTGGGAGGTCAAAAAGCATCATAATGTGAGAATGGGTTAAAGAATTCAGACCAGAACAACCGATAGGAGGGAATAATTTAAGGCATTCAAAATTTGTTATCTTGAATCTAAACCCCATGTTGTGGGTACTCATTCGAATCGTCTCGGTGAGACGATTCTAAAGAGTACTCACAACATGAGAATTGATGCGCAATAAATGAAATAGCATTTTGTAAAGCCATCACCCCCTCTTATCTGTAGCTATGTTATATATACCAACCTATCTACATCCAAAGTGGTGCACTCCATTTCCTCCTTTTCACTTCCTTTATCGATTTTCTTTTCCGTTATTGATTTATCGGCATTTCTATCAAAAGAGGCATTTCCGTCCGCTCTTTCATGTTTTGTTTCCGTTGTGTTTTCTTCCGCTGCTGCACCTTTCCTGTTGTATTCCGTTTTATTTTCCGCATCTTTTCCCTCTTTAGTTTCACAGTCAGTTTTAGTAGCTTCTGTCAATTGTTTATCACAATTTTGATCTTCTATTACTTTCATTTGATTTGCAGTAGCATTACCCAAAAGTTCCATGGCATCAGAATTGTCTCGAGGTGTTTCAGCAAATTCACCAATATTTTTTGATAAATTCACTTTTTGTGTAAGGTCCCTGTATTTATCCTCGATCATCTTTGATAGATGTGTGCTTAAAGGAGGGCTTGAGGCAGTTTGATTCATGATTTTGTTGTCATTTTTTACATCAACATGTTTTACAGTTTTCCCCATACTATGTACAGGCTGAATGACAGAGTCTTCACCATAATGAAGATTGATTTTGTCCGCTTTAAAACCTCCATCCATCATTTTGAGTTGACCTTGGCTTTGACCTTTGTCCTCGTGTTCAACATGACCTACATATTGTGTAATTGATTGTGTAATTGACTGTCTCGACCTTTCTGCACTGAATGTCTCTGGAATGGTTGCAGGGACAGATAGAAATCTGTTCACAGGAATGGATGTTTTGGAGGGACTAGTCCTCTGTGACAAATGGTGATTTGGTACTTTATCAACTATTGTTACATGGCTGCTTGCTGCTGCACCATTCCTTTCCATCTGAAAATGGAATTATTGAATGAATAATTGATTAATCAACCCATTCCCAAACAACACACTTTAGGGTGTTTCAATTTGAAAGCTGCTGTATATATGCCAAAATGGGTGTTCATATTTTTTTAGAAAGGATTCATGAACAATATAGTATAGGAAATATTGAAGTGAAAGGGGAAAATGCTGGTTATCAGTATTTTCTATTTTGCCTCAATATTTTTCCCAAACCTTTTCTTTCAGGGACATCAAAACACCATCTTGTTTGAGAAAGCTTAATCAACTCTTTCACAAACAACACACTTTCAGGGTATTCAAATTTGAAAACTGTAAAATGGATATTGAAAAAGAAGATAGAATTTACCCATCTAATATAGCATAGAATATACATGTACTGAAATAAAAGAAGAAAATGTTCGTTTTCAGCATAATCTTCTTTTTTCCAAGCTTTTTTGTTCTAATGGACATTAAAAGGAAGGTTTGTTTTGGGAAAGGGTAAAGGCAAAGTTTATTTTCACTTTTGTTTTATGCATGGTTTATTTAATTTTAAGGATCAATTAGCTAGTTAATTGACATATAAATCAATTAAACACCTGAACCCATCAACTCAGAAAATATATCAACCAAAGGTCATCAACCAAAAGTTTCACTTAAGGTTTACAGACCCTGAAAAAATCACCACTTTCTAGCCGTACGAAATGCATCAAATTACACACACTTGTAAATACACTTTAAATAAGTTGATTCACCGTGTCGGTTTTCAAGATTATGCTTCAAGAGGAAAATGATTTACAAATATCATTTTAGTCTATATTCATATGCAAGGGAGGTAATTTTGAACATTTTTGTCAAATATTTCCACAAGTATGCATTAATTCAAAATTCTAAACCGTTCAAAATGCTTATGTATGTAGTTGGGACGGAAACGTAACACAGTTTAGGAATTACTGGCACTTTTCAAATTTCGCATCTAGGTCTTTGGTGCTTTTGATGGTTTGGATACCTTAATTATTAGTCCTTTCCAATGGACTTTTCCATTTTTACCCTATCCCAAATGGCAGAATTTTGGGGTGGCCCCATTTGAAAGTTGCAGCAAAAAATGGAAAAAAAATAAGATAAGATTTCAGTACAATAGAGCAAAGAAAATATTGTGACAAAAGGAGAAAATGCTGATTATCAGAACTTTCTTCTTTTGCCATGTATTCCAATGCAAAAAGATAAAAAGAGGTTAAGACATTCTAAATTTGTTATTTCAAATCCTATGTTGATGGTACTCGGTTGAATCGCCTCAATGAGACAAATGCAATGAGTACCCACAACATAGGCTTTGATGATCAATAAATTAATGAAATATACCATTTTAAAAATTTATTATCTTCTCTTTTCTGCAGGTCTGCATTATTAACCCATTACCAAATGACAAAATTTTATGACGGTCCAAATTGAAAGATCCTGCAGACAATAATTTCAAGTGAATAGAATTTTTTAATAATTTTAGGTCTTTTTGGTTGGAAAACGATGTGGGAAATGAAGAAATTGCTTGTCACAAGCAATTTCTTCATTTTCCACAATGTTTTCCAAATCCATTATCTGTGGGACATCAAAAAGTCATTGTATGGTAATGGATTAACCATCTCCCAAACAAGACCGGATTTTGACGTCCTTAGAAGATATGACTAGGGAAAACATTTACACAAAAGAAGAAACTGCTGATAACCAGCAGTTTCTCCTTTTGTCTCAATATTTTCTATGTCATATTTTAAACAAAAGATGTCTTAAATAACTTCAATTTTGTAATTTGTGGCAGTTTTTGAAGTGGATCACCCAAACATTTTGCCGTTTGGGAAAGGGTTAATATACTGACCTTTGAACTTACCGTCACTCTCTCTCTAGATAGAGAACTGTACTTGTTAAACAGCCAGTTGTGGTTGGGTAGGTCATGCATCAGTCGCTCCTGGGTTAGATCCTTGGTCGGCATCGAGCCACCAACTGAGTAGGGACGCTGACGGCGCTTGGGTGGCGAGATCCTCGGCAAATCGTCCAATTCTGGAATGGTAGGTTATGTTTGAAAATGAAATAGTAGTTATTACAGCTTAAATAAGCTATAGTTCTGGTACTTTCAGACTTGGCCAAGAATCAATGTTATCATTGTTTATAAACCTTTCCCAAATGAGGAAATTTCAAACTGGTCAAAATTGAAAGGAGCTGTAGATGACAAAATCAATGCAAATAAAATATTTTAAATCTAATGGGTAGAAGCTATTGATGGAAAAGGAGAAAATGCTAGTTATTTTGTAAATAAATTGATATCACAGAAATGCACATACTTGGACTACCTCTGTGTTGTTTTGACACCCAAAATTTATATTTAAAACATTCCCAATTCAAAGACACTTTTCAGTTCTGAAAGGTACAGATTTTAGGAAAATTGTTGAAAATGAAGGAAATGCTTAAATGACAAGCAATTTTTAGATTTCACTTAATGCTTTTCTACCAGAAAATACCCCAAAATGTAAAATTTCATTCCCTTTAAGTATAGATAACTATGTCTGCAACACCTTTCCATTTGGACAAGTCAAAAGAATTGTGCTGCCTGTTGATGGATTAAGTTTCATCATTGTTGGATAACAATTTTTTAATTGACTTCTGATGAGAAATCACTCTGAAGTCATTAAAACATCTTTGACTAAACCTCCTTTTCACAGAACTGTACAGTAAATGCCCATAAAGTAGCTCTCCATCTAATGTCAAATCACATTTATTTAGCAATATGCTTTTATTGGGTGCAGATAAATCTTTCTAATGGAACAAGCAGAGATATAATATCAACAAATCATTGCAAAATTATTATAAGTGCATATTATCACTTTTCACCAATAATCTCGTAACTGCAGCTTAAAACAAGCTGCTGTTACGAGGTTATTGTTGAAAAGCATCAATATTATTCTCTATTACTCTTCAATTCTACATGCAAAGTTTCAGCCATAATTTTCCACGTTTTTCAAAATCTGTACTCTAAATGCACATAAAGTAAGTCTCCATCTAATGGCAGATCACATTTATATAGCAATTAGCTTTTATTAGGAAAAGAATGATATATCTTTCTAATGCAATAAGCAGATAACATATATGAGCAGGGATCTGTGAAAAAGGTCCCTACGGCATTTGAGACAAACATGATGATTGTTTCCAGATCACTCTGCTTAAAGAAAGAGCTCTCATGGAGGCCATGGATTCTTAAACTGTGGCTTGGCCACCCTTTCTGACATCTGACAAAAGTAATGTGTATCTGACCAATGGCTAAATTGTGTACATGCATCACCTAAGTTAGATAAGCAGCCATGCAGTGGTTCACGATTGGATGTGTAGTTTGTACTGGTGCAATAAAACCAAAAAGGTAAGATTAGCAGGAAGCCCTTGTTCTGAATATTGGGGGGGGTTATTTTAGATTTTCCCAAAATTTTCAGTGTAAAATTAAGAAAATTGGGCATTTTTGGCCAACATGGGGGGGGGGGGGGGGCTAAGCCCCCTCTAGCCCCCCCCCCCCCCTGTTCCTACGGGCCTGTTAGGTATGTTGAATGCAGCCTAAAATACCATTCAATCGATAAATTGTTATGGGTGAATTTGATTGTTTATTCATTGATTAAACCATATCAATTAAAATGTCCAAAAAATCATATTTCTCTGAAATGCCACTGTTGACGTCATTATGTTGCTTTGCATTTCCCTAAACATTTGTTTAACCCTTCCCAAACGACATTTTTTGGGGGTTGTTCAACTCAAAAGCTGCTGTAGATGACTAAATAGATGATGGTTAAGATAAAATTTGTGTACAAAACAGTGTAGAAAATATTGAGACAAAAGGAGAAACTGCTGGTTATCAGCAGTTTCTTCTTTTGTCTCAATGTTTTCCCAAGCCAATTCAATTAGGGACGTCAAATCCAGGTCTTGTTTGGGAAAGGGTTAACCCTTCCCAAAATAACAACATTTGTCAAAATTCAAAGGAGTTGCAGATGAAAATTCAATGTTACAGAAAGTGGTTTGTTTGAACATAATTGCATGAAAAGAATTAGAGGAAAAGGAGAAAATGCCAGATACCATATTTTTTCATATTTTTCATGAATGTTTTCCAAAACATTTATGACATCATCAATGATCATCATGTCTTGTTTGAGAAAGGATAAATTGATCAAGTAGATAAATAGAATGATTCAACTTGCCAAATTATATAATTTTTTCAAAGATCATTAGTAAAAGTGTTCACAGTTCTAATAGAAAGAAAACTAGAAATCTATCACTGAAGGTGATAAAAATACCCCCGCCACCACCTGTGTTCGGACAAGCATTTTTGTTGAATCAGGAGAATGTCAATCCGATTTTCTTGAAATTTGGCCCAATCAGGGGCCATAACTCAGAAAGTATCGGTCTGATTTCCGTGAATTTTGCACCTTGCATATATACAGGTCCTAATGCATACCTGTGCCAAGTATGAAGCAAATCGTTCAGTAACTGTAGGAGGCATTGTCCGGACAAGCATTTTTGTCAAATCAGGGGCCATAACTCAGAAAGTGTCAGTCTGATTTTGGTGAAATGTGTGTCTTGCACATCTACAGAAGTTAATGCACACCTGTGCTAAGTATGAAGCAAATCAGACAGTAACTAAAGGAGGAGTTGTCCGGACAAGCATTTTTTTTGTAAAATCAAGGGCCATAACTGAGAAAGTGATGGTCAGATTTTCGTGAAATTTGTATCATGCTTATCTACAGGTCCTAATGCACACCTATGCCAAGTATGAAGCAAATCGGACCGTAAGTGTAGGAGGAGTTATCAGGACAAGGATTTTTGGTTCAAATCAGGGGCCATAACTCAAAAAGTAAAGGTCCGATTTTCATGAAATTTGTGTCTTGCACATCTAGAGGTGACAATGAACACTTGTGCCAAGTATGAACTAAATCGGTCCACAAGTGTAGGAGAAGTTATCCGGACAAGCATTTTTTGGTCAAATCAGGGGCCATAACTCAGAAAGTATCGGTTTGATTTCTGTGAAATTTGCGTCTTGCACATGTACAGGTCCTAATGCACACTTGTGCCAAGTATGAAGCAAATCGGACAGTAACTGTAGGAGGAGTTGGCCGGACAAGCATTTTTGGGTCAAATCAGGGACCATAACTCAAAAAGTATTGGTCCGATTTCTGTGAAATTTGCGTCTTGCACATCTACAGGTCACAATGAACACTTGTGCCAAGTATGAACTAAATCGGTCCACATGTGTAAGAGGAGTTATCCGGACAAGCATTTTTTGGTCAAATCAGGGGCCATAACTCAAAAAGTATCAGTCCGATTTTCGTGAAATTTGTGTCTTGCACATCTACAGGTCACAATGAAGACTTGTGCCAAGTATGAAGTAAATCGATCAACAAGTGTAGGAGCAGTTGTCCGGACAAAGTTTTGGAGACAGACCAACAAACAAACAAACCAACCATCCAACCAACCAACCATCCAACCATCCAACCACTGGACCGACAGGTTGATTCCAGTATACCCCCTCCAAACTTTGTTTGCGGGGGTATAATGATCGATTGAAAAGTGTTTTTCAACCCGTTTGATTATCTAATGCACCATGTTTCATAACACATAACAGTGGCAGATCCAGAGGGGGGTTGGAGGTTCAAACGAACCCCCCTCTGTATCCTGATTATCTCATTTTCATGCAGAATTTTAGTCAAAATTGGGTAATAATATCCTTCTCACAGAAATCCAAGATGCATAAATTTGAACTAGTTAAGATGACTTGATCCACCAAGACAGGTAGACAGGCAAACAAGAGGACCATGATGGTCCTTAATCGCTCACCTGAACCAAATTGATAACTATGACCCACAGTTTTATTCAATCAATTAGTTGTGATTTTAAGACTGAAAACAAACTTATGGTCACCAACATTGTTTCCAAGTTTTGTCTTGATTGCATGGTCACTTTTTGTGGTTATTGGAGAAACAAGACAATTGTAGCTCATTAGGGCCCTTTTCCAGTGATATCTATTGGAACATTTCCATTTGTGATAGAGATCATCCTTGTAAAATTTCGTGAAGATTGGACAAAATTGTAGTCCCTAGAGTGCTAACAAAGATTTTGTCATTAAGGCCCCTTTTCCCATGACATCTAACAGAACATTTTCATATTTGATAGGATTCATCCTTGTGACTAGGCAAAGATTCTGATAAAGTTTTTTGAAGATAGGGCAAAATTGTAGCCTCTACATTGCTAACAAGGGTTTTGTCTTTAAGGCCCATTTTCCTGTGATATCAAACAGAGCAGTCCCATATTTGATAGGAATCATTCTTGTGACTAGACAAATATTCTGATGAAGTTTCATAAAGACTAAGCAACAAGAGGGCCGTTGGCCCTTGGTCGCTCACCTGAGATGGGGTTTTTTATAACAGATCAGATTTCTTACAGGTAATGCAATAAAGGTTCAAAGATCATATGAACGCCACTATGTGATTTCAAACCATAGAAAACCCAGAAAACTACCTCAGTGCAATATCATATGTAACTCAAATATGAAGTTCCATCCATTTCGGCTATGTGGTTATGGAGAAATTGCTTTGGACAGATGGAATTACAATAAAACATACGGACTGACAAACAAACAGAAATTTACAAATTGATCTAGATCTATGACCTTGAACCTTCCTAAATATATATTTCAAATAGAACATCTACTCATGATAAAGAACACATTTACCCATACATTTGTTTAAATCCATGCATGAATGTAGATGCTATGCCCCTGATAAGCAGATTTTTACAAGAAGTCCCCTTTTTCTGTGACAATGTTTCATATTGAAAAGCAAAGAAAAGGACCTCATAGCAATATCATAAGTAATGCAAATAATAAGTTTTGTCAAATTTGGCTCTGCAGTTATGGAGAAATTGCTTCTGACAGATTTCGTGTAATTTCTCTTTTTCTGTTGCCATGGCAACCAGAGTTGGTTTTTTTTTTTATAAATTGCAATTCTGTTAGCAAATTCTTTATATGTGACCACCTAAGGAATATTTCTGCCTAGTTTGGTTGAAATTAGCCTGTTAGTTTAGGAGGAGATATCATTCAACGATGTCATTGAGATTTGGTGGAAAATCTCCTTTTCTGTTGCCATGGCTACCAGAGCATTTAATGGATTTCAATTCTTTTAGCAATTTTTAAAAGGAACCCCCTAAGAAATATTTCTGCCAAGTTTGGTTGAAATTGGCCAAGTAGTTTAGGAGTAGATGTTGTTCAAAAAATTATTGTTAATTAGTCAAATTTCTCCTTTTCTGGTGCCATGGCAACCAGAGTTTTTTTTGGATTTCAATTCTTTTAACAGTTCTAAAACAGGACCTCCTAAGGAATATTTTTGCCAAGTTTGGCTGAAATTGACCTGGTAGTTTAGGAGAAGATGTCGTTTAAAGATAGTATTGAGATTCAGTCAAATTTCTCCTTTTCTGTTGCCATGGCAATCAGAGTTTTTTATGGATTTCAATTCTTTTAGCAATTCTGAAAGGGGGTCACCTAAGGAACATTCCTGCCAAGTTTGGTTGAAATTGGCCAAGTAGTTTAGGAAGAGATGTCGTTCAAAGATAATATTGAGATTCAGTCAAATTTCTCCTTTTCTGTTGCCATGGCAACCAGAGTTTTTTATGGATTTCAATTCTTTTAGCAATTCTGAAAGGGGGTCACCTAAGGAACATTCCTGCCAAGTTTGGTTGAAATTGGCCAAATAGTTTAGGAGGAGATGTCGTTCAAAGATAGTATTGAGATTCAGTCAAATTTCTCCTTTTCTGATGCCATGACAACCAGAGTTTTTTATGGATTTCAATTCTTTTAGCAATTCTGAAAGGGGGTCACCTAAGGAACATTCCTGCCAAGTTTGGTTGAAATTGGCCAAGTAGTTTAGGAGGAGATGTCATTCAAAGATAGTATTGAGATTCAGTCAAATTTCTCTTTTTCTGTTGCCATTGCAACCAGGGTTTTTTATGGATTTCAATTCTTTTACCAATTCTGAAAGGGGGTTACCTAAGGAACATTCCTGCCAAGTTTGGTTGAAATTGGCCAAGTAGTTTAGGAGAAGATGTCGTTCAAAGATAGTATTGAGATTCAGTCAAATTTCTCCTTTTCTGTTGCCATGGCAACCAGAGTTTTTTATGGATTTCAATTCTTTTAGCAATTCTGAAAGGGGGTCACCTAAGACATTCCTGCCAAGTTTGGTTGAAATTGGCCAAGTAGTTTAGGAGGAGATGTCGTTCAAAGATAATATTGAGATTCAGTCAAATTTCTCCTTTTCTGTTGCCATGGCAACCAGAGTTTTTTTTATGGATTTCAATTCTTTTAGCAATTCTGAAAGGGGGTCACCTAAGGAACATGCCTGCCAAGTTTGGTTGAAATTGGCCAAGTAGTTTAGGAGGAGATGTCATTCAAATATAGTATAAAGATTCAGTTAAATTTCTCCTTTTCTGGTGCCATGGCAACCAGAGTTTTTTATGGATTTCAATTCTTTTACAAATTCTGAAAGGGGATCACCTAAGGAACATTCCTGCCAAGTTTGGTTGAAATTGGCCTAGTAGTTTAGGAGGAGATGTCATTCAAAGATAGTATTGAGATTCAGTCAAATTTCTCCTTTTCTGTTGCCATGGCAACCAGAGTTTTTTATGGATTTCAATTCTTTTAGCAATTCTGAAAGGGGGTCACCTAAGGAACATTCGTGCCAAGTTTGGTGGAAATTGGCCAAGTAGTTTAGGAGGAGATGTCATTAAAAGAAATTGTTGACGGACGATGCACGACGGATGACGCACATATGCACGGACGCCGGACAAAAGGTGATCACAATAGCTCACTTGAGCACCTTGTGCTCAGGTGAGCTAAAAATTGTGGCCTCCAGAGTGCTAACAAGAATTTTGTTATTTAGGTCCCTTTTCCTGTGATATCAAACAGAACAATACCATTTTCAAAAGAAATCATCCTTGTGACTTAACAAACATTCAGGCCAAAATTCATGATGATTGGGCCAAAATTGTAGCCTATAGAGTACTAAAAAGGATTTTGTCAGTTAGGCCCCTTTTCCCATAACATCATACAGATTGTTCCTATTTTCAATAGGGTTCATCTTAATGACCAGACAAACATTCTGACTAAGTTTCAAGAAAATTGGGCAAAAATTGTGGCCGTTGGTGTGCTAACAAGGATCTTGTCATTAAGGTTCCTTTTCCTGTGACATCCAACATAACATTCCTTTTTTCTATAGGGTTCATCCTTGTGACTAGACAAACATTCTGAAAAAGTTTGATGAAGATTAGGACAAAAATGTGGCCTCTAGCGTGCTAACAAGGATTTTGTCTTAAAGGCCCCTTTTCCCATGATATCAGACGTAATGTTCCCATTTTCAATAGGCTTCATTTTTAAGACAAGACAAACATTCTGACCAAGTTTCAGGAAGATTGGACCAAGATTGTGGCCTGTAGAGTGCTAACAAGGATTTTGTCTTTAAGGCCCCATTTCCCGTGATATCAGACGGAATGTTCCCATTTTCAATAGAGTTCATTCTTATGCCAAGACAAACATTCTGACCAAGTTTCAGGAAGATTGGACCAAAATTGTGGCCTCTAGAGTGCAAACAAGGATTTTGTCTTTAAGGCCCCTTTTCCCGTGATATATCAGACATAATGTTCCCATTTTCGATAGGGTTCATCCTTATGACAAGACAAATATTCTGACCAAGTTTCAGGAACATTGGACCAAAATTGTGGTATGTAGAGTACTAACAAGGATTTTGTCTTTAAGGCCTCTTTTCCCGTGATATTAGACAGAATGTTCACATTTTCAATAGGGTTCATCCTTAGGACTAGACAAACATTCTGACCAAGTTTCAGGAAGATTGGGCCAAAATTGTGGCCTTTAGAGTGCTAATTAAGTAATTGTCAACGATGAACAACAGACAACGGACATCCAATGATCACAAAAGCTCACCTTTGAGCAAGCTGTGCTCAGGTGAGCTAAAAGGTAGCAAAATATACCATCACATGTTGAAGATCATCTATCTAGTCCACAATATTAGGTATCTTGTGCACCAGTTTTCAAAACACTTCTGAACTGGTTTGAGATGACATTTGATCTACCATGACATGATCTTAAGGTATAGCCTACAGCCCATCATTAAAAACACCACTTTCTAGCCATACAAAATGCATCAATTTACACACATTTGTAAATATTCACATAAGTTGATTCACCATGCCCATTTTCAAGATTATGCTTCAAGAAGAAAATAATTTACAAATATTATTTCACTCTATATTCATATGCAAGGGAGGTTATTTGAACATTTTTGTGAAGTATTTTCATAAGTATGCAATAATTCAAAATTCTAAACCGTTCGAAATGCTTATGTTTGTATTTTGAATGGAAACCTAACACAGTTTAGGAATTACTGGTACTTTTCAATTCAAATTTCGCCTCTGGCTCTTTAGTGCTAATGATGGGTTGTATACCTTAACCCTTTCCCAAACCAGACCGGGTTTTGACGTCCCTAATTGGAACAGCTTTGGAAAACATTGAAACAAAAGAAGAAAATGCTGATAATCAGCATTTTCTCCTTTTGTCTCAATATTTGTAAGCTATATAACACACATTTTGTACATTTCTTATCATTTATTTTGTCGTATGCAGAAGCTGTCAAATATGACAACCCTAAAATTTTGTCGTTTGGGAAAGGGTTAAATGGACAGACATGCAGACAGAAAAAGAAGAATTATTTACCACCACATGTTTATAGTGATCTAGTCCAGTTTATTATCTAATGCACCAGTTTTCAAAACACTTTTAAACTAGTTATAGATGACATTTGATCTACCAAGACATGATTTTTATCAATTGGCTAATGCAATAATGAATTATTGAATAATACATAGTGTAAGCACTTGCAATAGTTTTGAATTGATTCATTATAACCCTTTTCTCGAACGGATATCTTTTTAGGCTTTTCAAATTTGAAAGGTGCTACTGACAACAAAAATCAACATTGTGAATATCAGGTTAATATGTATAATATAGCACAAAAATATTGAGACAATAGGAGAAAATGCTGAATATCAGCATTAATTTTTCTTCTTTGGACTAAATGTTTTTCTCAAGCCTGTTTTCTATTAAGGGCATCAAAATGAGGTCTTGATTAGGAAAAGGTTATGGCATGGCCATGTGTAAGAATAATTACAATAATGTCTTAATTGGAGCTAACTTACACCGTTACTTAGGTTACAATTGTGTTCATCCCTTTGACAAGGATTTTGTTTTATCTCTAGGACAAGATCAATTTAACCCTATCGAAACAATGACACCTTTTATATTTTCATATGGTTAAGTGTTAAAAAGCTTAAGAAAATTTAAAAGACAATCATTTTCTCTCCTTTCCTCAATATTCTCCACTATATTACAGTGAATTTTTATTCTGACAGTCACATTTTGTTATCTACAGCACCTTTCAATTGAAATGGTCTGAACTTTTGTAATTTGGAAATGATTAATGCAGAATTATCGAGAGATCAATTGACAAGTCCATAGGGACAGACATACAAAGATGATACCAAAATATGACAATCTTTGGTGGCATATTATAACTAGCAATCAGACATGATTGTGAAATGTAGCAAGTTTGAACCTAACCCAATAGAAAAGGTATACTGTAGTTTCATAGACAAAACTATCACTGATGGACAGTATTCAGAGAACTTAACAGACAACCAGGCCACCTTTGGGGATATACAAACTCATTTTGGTGGTGAACTCGGCCAAAGCGAGGGATGCTTTTTCGCGATCAATGTATTCCATCGGTGTTGTTATAAAATATCGTAACTACGGCTTTATCAAAGCCGTAGTTACAAGATTTTATAACAACACCGACAGTTTTTCAATACAAAACGGTAAACCCGGTCTGTTTTAGAACAAGTTTTTAGTCATTAGAAAAAAAATCTATAAACTCACATTTAAACGCAAAATATCTATACCTTTTTGTAGCGAAAATTGTTTTAGTTCACCACCAGTGAAACTCATTTTGTTATGACATATCAAATCTTTATCTTCATTGTGACAATATTCAAGCCCTGGCAAATCCTGAACATATAGATTGTAAAGTGATAGTGGTAGTCTTTACCAAACAAGAGGGCCATGTTGGGCTACAGTAATTTACTGACAAATCAAAGGGGAGGGGAGGTGTCAGGGAGATGTGAAACACCTTATAATTTGGAAAAACTGTCTGATCATAATGATTTTGTATGAATTTTCATGTGCTAATTAGCCCATTACCACACATTGACGCCTGGTGACGCCATACAAAATAAAGGCTTGGGAAACATTGCAACAGTTTCAAATGAAGAAATTGCTTGTGACAAGCAATTTCTTCATTTCCCACAATGATTTCTATCCAGAAAGACCAACAAGAGCTGTCCGAAGACAGCACGCTTGACTTTCTAAGTTGCTAAGTATAAAGGGGGCATAACTCCAAATATAGTGGAGCCAGGGTCATGGGCCCTAGTAGTAAGGTAGAGGGTGTGATGGTGAATAAGTATTCCAAGTTTGGGTTGAATCCCTCTGATAGTATGGAAGTCATTGATGTTTGAAAAAACTTTAACCTTTGTTCCAACGCCGACGCCAACGCCCAGGTGACAGTATAAACCCCCTTTTTTCTTCGAAAAGTCGAGGTAAAAAATGTAAAATTTCGTTGTCTGCAACATCTTTGAATTTGGACGAGTTTAAATCTTTGTCATCTATCACTGGGTTTATCTTGCTCAAATCCAAAATCATACCAATGCAAGAAAAAGAAGTCTATCAGACTCCCATGGGAAAAATGCCTAGATCTGTGATTTTGCTTTCATATAAAAACCTCCTGTCTGTTGCTCTGCAAAGGGTTAAGGGAGAATTCCAGTAATGTGGCCATTTTGATATTCATAAAACATCGGCTTTTTAGGAGTGGGGTCGCATCCGAACCTATCCGGGAGCAGTTAAAACCATTCAGGGGTGGAAAGTTCCACTGGCGAATGTTTTCGAACGCACCCAAATAATTCCGACATCACAGGAATCTCATTTTGGATGGACTCCCTTAATCCTTTCCCAAACAAGACCTGGTTTTGACATCCCTATCAGAATTGGCTCGGAAAAACATTGAGACAAAAGAAGAAACTGCTGATAAGCAGCAGTTTCTCCTTTTGCCTCATTTTCTTCTGGGCTATAAAACAAACATTTTGGTATTTTGTGATCATTTATTTTGTCGTCTGCAGCATCTTTCAAATGGACCATCTTAAAATTTTGTCGTTTGGGAAAGAGTTAAACCCTATGATATTAGAAGTAAGAGCAGAAACACAAATAAAAATTGTTAAAGATCAGTCAAATGTTGATCTGCAGTAATCCTGATCTTCTTTTCCAGATTTTTTCCAAAGCTTTAATTTTCAAGGACATAAGAACTTAACATGTGTTTATCAACATTCTAAATAGTATGGTTGAAATATGACTCCATTTGCACCCAAAATGGTGTAATATTACACAGATAAATGGCTTAATTTTGACAATTTTCAACACTAGGTCCCCAAAATATTGTACTCTTCATTTAAACAGTCATGAATTTACTCATGAAAATTTTTTAGTAACATGCAGATGATCTAAATGCATTTTATTATTCATTATAATAGTCATGCATTGACCAAATAGTGATCAGAGGTTTCACTAAGGCGTGGGTTGGGGAATTTACCCTTCAATTTGGGTATCATCCCCTACTATTCGGAAAATTGTTATGTTGTTAATAGGGATAGATCTAACATAGGACATCTCTCCTGCTTATTTTGCCCCGACTACCGGCTGGCTAAAAAGTTGAAACCTACTGCATAACCAGATGGAAAGTTTTTAGACTTGTCAGATTTTTTCATGATCAAAGTTTCAGAGCAGCAGCATCAGTAGTAACAGATACCACACTTACACTTAAAACTTTTCAGAAAGCATTAAAACTTTTCAGAAAGCATTACGCAGAATATTGTCCATGCAAAATGCAGGGATGACTGGAAATATAAGTCCCCCCCCCCCCCCCCCCCCGGCCCCTTATTCTATGAATAGTAAAACTATAAATTTGGATCTACCAATTTATACATTACTTTTATTACCATGCATCATTGCATCAAAACATCATTATCCAGACACATCGAGCATAGCAACTTTATGCACAATAAACCTGCTTTGATAGTAACATTTTATTGCCCAATTTGGTGCAAAATGGTTAAGTGGCTTTTAAAAAAACAGCCAAAAATCTAATGCGAAAAAAGTCGTTAATTTTTATAACTTATATCTAAGTTCTTAAAAAAAAATTAAATAAGATACACTCTAGTTAATATGTAAAAATGTCTCTATTATCAATCTGGAACTAAAGCTTTATGTCTGGTCCATTGATTTTACGTATTTAAAATCCAATGAGGCTCTCAAAAACAACAATTTTTTAGACTGGTTAAATTCAAAGCCAGAGCAGAGCACTAACTTTCATTATAAGAAGCAGATTTGTTTCACACAATTCAGCAATTATTAACGGGAAAATGTATTTAGCTTATGGCATTTACTTTTTTACATATTGTAGGTGTAAATGCAAAACCTTGTATGTCGATTCTTGCGATTTTCAAAGTACAAACTTGTGTGCCCAGTTACAGACAATTCTTGCGGGTTTTGAGATATTTTACTGATCAGTATTGATGACAAATCATTTGTGAACAATATGTCCAAGTTTCCAGTAAAACATTTCAGTTTGGGAAAAGTTATTACACTTTTTTCCCTCCCCTTTGAAATTTTCCAAAAACAAGATAGGAGGTTTTGCATTTACAACAACGATATCTCTATGGTTTCTGAAACATTCTGTAATATAATCCACTAAACCAGTTATGATGTCGTGGTACATGTTGACAAATTTTACCAATGTAATCAAAGGAAAAAGCATTGTTTATTTTCAATACAATTTTGCATGTTTTGGTTCAAATCTTGCAGGTGTGAGACACCTGCAAGATTCAATCCATCACATGCAAAAATACACAGTAATTCGGAGTTTGATATTGTGTTGTTTACATAGGTAAATTTTGTAAACATGTGCCATAGTATCAAGACCCAATAATTGTTTTGGGTGTGATTTAGAAAGTATTTTATTTCTTAACAAATAAACTGAAATAAAAACAAAATAGACATTTACCTTGTTGATTATAATTCTTCTCGTTGGAGATCTGTTTCCTTTTCTTGCTCAGTTTACCAGGTTTCTCCCGCTCATCGGACCCAATAGACTGTCTAGCCATTACAGATCTTTCCACACCATCCTGCCTACTTCCAGCTTGTTTTATATCCATCTCCTGAAGTATTGTCCTCATAGTCCCACTTTGTGACATGTGTTCATTTTGATCATGGTCATTATCATTGCTAGACTTTTTGACACAAAGCTTTTTTATTGCTTTTTGATTATCATGAGCACTTGTTTTAGTTTTATGATCTATAGTTTGAGTATTGCTTGTTTTATAGTCACTGATCACACTTTCATTGTCCGATGATGAAGAGGGTGTGATAGATCTGTTTCTCCATGATCGAACCGAATTTGAGTCAACAGTCTTATTATTGAGATCATTATGCTCCTTTTCAAGTGATAGTTTATCCTCTTCCTCAACAATTTCCAGTTCTGTATCTGTATCTGTGTCATAAGGATTGTCTGAATTTTGACTAGTCATTTCATCAATTAGGTCAGAGTAATTAAGAGTTTCAGCACTGTCAGACAGCGCAGCATCATTGAGGGAAAAGGATAAATTAGATTGTAGAACTTGTGTCCCAGACTCTGAAGAAATTGATGCAGAATGAGACTGCAGTATGTCTGTCCCAGTCTCATATGAAGTAGATGTAGAAGGTTCAATATGCAAGTTTGATTTTGAAAGCTCCTGAGTTGATGAATCAGCACTGTTTGACTTCTGCTTAGAGTCGGCACTTTGTGAACTGAGGTTTTGAGCATTTTCACCTGAGGTTAGAGTTTTCATTTCCAATGCTTTCATATCAGACTCACTTTTTTCACAAGTATCATCAGATTTTATGTTTACACTATCCGAAGGCACATTTTCCTCTGCACATATTTCCATAGTCTTTGATTTAGACTCATCCTCTACAATGGTTGAGTTATCTAAATGTGTATTATTGTCAACATTTTCATCACATTGTCCATTATTTATATCTGATTCTTCTCTTATGATATATCTGTATTGATCTAGCATTATTTCAGCCTTAACAATTGACATTTCATCACTCTCACGGACTAGAACTGGAGGAGACAAGCTTCGCTCATCTATTTGTAAATTCTTAATGTCATCACTCATGTACAGATTTGGTATAATGCCACTTGTAACTCGGAGAGGAGTGTTCACTAAGTCCCTATTTAACCCCTCCATATGCTCAGTTTTTATATCTTTAACCGCCAAATCTCTATCCATACTTGGTTCCTTTGATTGATCATCATCTGTACTATGTTGACAAATCTCAATTGAGTATCCATCAAGTTTAAAGTCACTGTCTAACTCCACATCTGAATCACTTAACATTTCCTGAATCTCTTCTAGTTTATTGCTTATAGTGGAAGCATCACTTTCCACTTGTTTCACAGTCATGTCTCCATTGTCTGTTTGAGATCTAGCACAAAGTTTCTCAAGTTCTCTCTTTCTTTCCTGTATCACAGATTCATCAATTATGTCAGATTTATTGGATTCCCATTTTCCCTCTGGTTTTCTATGATCACCTGTTATATCATGGAATGGATTTTGTTTGGATTTCACAAATCCAGCATTTTTAGCATCTTTCTTCTTTTGTAGAATTTGCTTATCACTTACTTCTTTCAATTTTTGTTTTAACACTGACCAATCAGGTTTCTGAATGTTAGGCTTTTTGATAATGTTTGTGTTCTTAACAGCTTGCAGCTTGAAACAAACTTTAGTCTTTGCTTCAGCATGCTTACTGCTAAGATTCCTAAATGTCTTCTCTGCACCAACTTTACCATTTTGTCCACTTTGAAGAGTCCTGGAAAGGGACATAACTCTTGGATCTACAAGATTCACCCCATCCTCTAGTTCATCTTTTTCCGTTTCTCCGTCTGCATCTTCGGTGCAGACAGATGAATCAGTTTCCGCTTCCCACATGGAGATCACTTCAAAGTTATCACCGATCATTTTATATTCATCTACGCTCAACTTATTTAATATAATCACAGGTTCTTTAGCAAAGGAATGTCTAACAGAGCGATACTTCCGTTTTAATAACCGTAAAGCACACTTTGTGCTACACTCCCATTGAGCAGATTGTAATCTATAGCACCTGTTATAGTTAATTGGATATTTATCTGCAGCAGTTTTTGATTTATCATTGTCCTCTTCAACACCTTTTACTTCACATTCAGGCTTTCTAGCTACCGCTAATTCTGAATCTAATTCTGATTCTAATTTACTTGCTATTTCTAAGGTTTTCAGTTTATTATTGTCAGGATGAGTATTTGTTTGACAAATATCTGACAAAATATTGAAAGGTACTGAAACATCAATGTCAGCTACACAATTAGAGTCACTGTAAGAGTCACTCCTATGCTCTTTGAACTCGTGCTTTCTGTGGTGTGACTTTGATTGGCTATTTTTTAACTTATTGTGATTATGATGATGACGATGATGATTATGATGATGTTGACTATGTTTATTTCTGGAAACTGTTCTGTCTTCAAATGAACTGAGTTGGTATGAAATAGTTTTGTCTGAAACTTTTGATTTATGCTTTTTGTTTTTCACATAATTTTGCACTTTTTTCGGCTTCTCCTTCCAGTTTTTGAATTTTAATTTGTAACATTTATCTGTCGTTTCTTTCTCTAACAACTGCAGTTGTTGTTCAAATAGAGAAAATTCTTCTTCATCATTATGTAAGCGTGACCTCTCTAAATTTTCCTTGGATTTCTTGATCCTTTTATCAGGATTAGCAACAAAAGTCAACTTATTGATTCCCTTAGTTTCTTCACTATTAAACTTTGAACCCTGTTTAGGATAACGTCTGTTTCCATTATTTCCGTTTATGAAGGACATTTCACCATCCTCTGGCAATGTGACATTTGTTGGTTTGCCTAATGGACCACTATTGTGCTCCTCTCCAACACCTTCTCCTTTCTCTCCAATATCTTCCTTCACTTCAATCTTTTCTGTATCACATAGACTGTTGCTTTTGTCACTTATACTAGAAAATTTCGCAGAATACTGTAAGTTATCCCATGTTAATCTGTTTTGATTGTCACTTGTCGGATCAGAAGAATCAGTACCCTTATATTTGTCCTGCACATCAGTTTCATCTGAAAATATAAAATTTGTTAACACATTACCAGATGGCAAACATTTAGGGTGGTTCAAGTTCAAAGATGATGCAGCTGACAATTTCAAGTGCAGGAAATCTTAGTTTTTTGGTATTTTTTCTATGGTAGAAAACATTGTCAGAAATGAAGAAATTGCTTGTCACAAGCAATTTCTTCATTTTCCCAAATATTTTCCAGAGCCATTATCATGTTGGCGTAGAAAGATGTCACTGCTTAGAAATAGTTTTACTCATTTCCAGAGGGAAAATCTTTAGACTGGTCGAAATTCAAAGAAGTTGCAGACAACATTTCAATTGAATGTAATTTTTATTGGTTCTGTCTTTCTGGGTAACAAACATTTAGGAAATTGAAGAAATTGCTCGTCACAAGCAGTTTCCATGTTGACTTCCAAAGCCTTTATCTTGTGGGGGCATCAAAAGGTGTTGTAATGGAATAAAATTCAGAATAGAAATGTTTTCTTTCCTTTAACCCTTTCCCAACAACAAAATTTAGAGTGCCAGAATTTGAAAGCTACTGTAGACAGCACTTAAACTTTCAGTAAGAATTTGTGTACATACAATTCAGACTTTCCTCCACCCAAATGGAAATTCTCCTTAGAATGATTACTTGTGGTGCTTTCAAGGGTTGTAACTCTAACCTTCCCGATTATGTCATTTATGATATCATTTTTACTGGAATTTGCATTGGATCAAAGTGGTAGTTATTAAAGTCTGTTCCGATTTCATAATCAGAGATATATTATGAAACAGGAACAAATAAGTGTGAAGCACTTACAGTTGAAAACATCATGAAATTGACATTTATACCATACCGTTCCGATCAAAATCATTCCACTCCAGCGTTCATTCATTCCGATCACAAAAACATTCAAAACGCTCATACAATATTCACACCACTCAATAAACGTTCACTGGTTTAATTGGTTGTTATGAAAAGAAGGCATTTCATTGCCCGAAATATTATCATGGGCATTTTATCGATAAACCTTCATACCTATAATATTGGTAAATTTCCAATATCGGGCTGTTACTATTTAAAGATCACGTTTGATTGGTTGAACGGTTATCGTGAGCATGTTATCAACTTTTTAGATACACAAAATCATTCCAAATGCTCATTCCATTCATCCATTCATTCGCTCATAAAACATAGCCATTCCACTCAGAATGTCAAATGCATGATGTTCTCAACTGTATGTCTCCTTAGTCACCATTATTTGTATAGGAAATCTGCTAGGGGGCCCTAAAAAGCTAGAAAACAGCATACCCAACTAGAAGAAAATGATGATGCATTACTACCGGTATTATTATTATCATTACAATAACATTATTACAGCAGCTGCATTTTGATAGTAAAAGATATTTTTATTTCAAGATTTATTGTAAATTTACAAAATAATTACTGTAAATGTCTGAAATAAAAATTTATTGGCTACAACCATTTGATTTAATGACAGATAGACCTTGAGATGTTGACAATTTACTCAAACTTGATATAGATCACATTGTGAAAAGGTGCCATATGAAAGAACTGTAACTCTTATAAATACACTTGTAAGTTATTGCCCTTTAAATTTATCAACTTAATTTTTTGTCTGGGCTTTATCTGCAAGACTATAAATGCTAGCTACTTTATACATTTAGATCCTGATATAGCAGTTGCCATTTAGAAAGGTATGAATTGTCATTCTTACATTTTTAGTTAGTGGGTTTTTTTTTGTAATTTTTCATTATTTTTTTTAGTGTTTGTCCAGGCCATATCTCCTAGACCATTTTATAACTGGCAAAATCAAACTTTGTACACAGATATACCACATGAAGGAAAGGTGCCTTTAACCCTTTCCCAAACGACAAAATTTTAGGGCAGTCCAAATTGAAAGATCATGCAGACGACAATTTCAAGTAAATTAATATTTTGAATTTTAGGTTGTTTTGGATGGAAAACATTGTGGGAAATGAAGAAATTCATTATCCACAATATTTTCCATGGCCATTATTTTGTGGGGAATCGAAAAGAGTCATTGTGTGGTAATGGGATAACCCTTTCCCAAACAGCATTTTTTTTTAATTTTCCTATTTGTAATCTGCTTTTCATGACATAATGGATGTTGATACAGATATGATTTGTGAATATCATAGCACAAAAAAATATTGAGGCAAAAGGGGAAATGCTGATTATCAGCATTTTTTTCTTTTGCCTCAATGTTTTCCCAATCATCTTGTCTAAGGGACGTCAAAACCAGGTCTTATTTGGGAAAGGGTTAACAAGACTCAAGTTGCAATTTGCAAGACCTATAACTCTTACACCATAATTTTTTGAGTTATTGAACTTTCATTTTCTTACCTTTGAATTTTTGTCTAAGCCAAATCTCCCGACCAAATTAAGATTTGGCTTGGACAAAAATTATATTATATTTGTGCTAGCAATTTCAAGCTTCATACACAAGAGCTTGTTTCCAAAAGGGTAAAGTTTATCGTCGGTGCTATGACAAAATGGCGTAATAGAAATTTTGCTCGAAAACCATTTTTTTCAGGAGAGCCAAAAACGTTTTTGCCGTTTTAAAAAATGTTAAAAAATATGCCGGCGAAATTGCGTAACTCAATATTACTCTCGTGTAAATTTGTCTACGTATAACGCATTTTTGTCAGCTAAATCGAGTTACGCAATTTTGTCACATGATAATTGAAAGGGTTCTAATAGGTGTAGAAAAACGCCGTTTTGACAGGATATGCGCTCCTACATACCTAGTAGAAAGCATTTATAAAAAAAATTTGACAAAATTGCGTAACTAATTTGTTACGCCATTTTGTCATAGTACCGACGTTATGTTAGATATTATCAGAATTTTTCTTAAAAGCCAATTTAAAAAGCATTCTTTTAAGCCAATCAGTAATCAGCTGCAAGGGTTAACACCCTCAATTAACCCTTTCCCAAACAAGACCTGGTTTTGACGTCCCTAGAAGAAAAGGCTTGGGAAAACATTGAAACAAAAGAAGAAACTGCTGATAACCAGCAGTTTCTCCTTTTGTCTCAATATTTTCTGTGCTATATTGTACAGAAATTATATCTTAAACAAGGTCCAATTGAGGTCTGCAGCAGCTTTTGAAATGAAAATTTTGAAATTTTGCCGTTTGGGAAAGGGTTAACAATTTTGTACTCTGGGCTAAAAACATTTATCACCCAAATTGCCACATGACAAACTTTAATTGGTTGGTTACTTGTTCTCATAATATCATGTTGTGTTGGTTTGGAATTTTTTGTCATTATAGCTCACGATAAATGACCTGGCAGAGCATCTCGTTCGATTAGCATGGACAGCTCTGCAAGGTCATTTATCGTGAGCTATACCATTATTTGCATGCCCTATTGCAACAACACTTCCTAAATGGTCCCTTTTTGCTAGGTCATATTTTTTTTCAAATACATTTTTAAGTACTAAAATGGTATATCATTACCAACAAATTAATGATGATTTATTATGAAAGTATATTACATTTATATAGCTTATGGATATACTCAAAAGCGGACAAATACACCCCTCCCTAAAGCCTTGTCACTTAACCCTTTCCCAAACGTCAAAATATGAGGGTGTTCCAATTCAAAAGCTGCTGCAGACTACAAAATGAATGCTAATCAAGGTTGGATTTGCGTACAATATAGCTAAGAAAATATTCAGGCAAAAGGGGAACTGTTGGTTATCAGCAGTTTCTCCTTTTGTCTCAATGTTTTCCCAAACCATTTCTTCATGGGACGTCAAAACCAGGTCGTGTTTGGTAAAGGGTTAAAGTGTCTAATGGTTTCTCAGTTTAAGTGTTCAATAGCGACCTTGACCTTTTGTTGAACTACTATTTTGTAGGCTTGATGCCAAACTGTTTGTGACCAATACACTCCCCCCTACCCTCTCACAGTGTTCTTTAATCTATTCCCAAAGGACAAAATTTTGGAAAGGTCTTCATTCAAAGTTAATACAGACAACAATTTCAAGTGGGAAAAAATGTTGTCTTTTTTTTTTTTTTTGGTAGAAAACATTGCCGGAAATGAACAAGCAATTTTTTCATTTTCCACTATGTTCTCCAAAGAAAATTTCTTCTGGGGCATCAAAAGGAGTCAATGGGGTTGTTTTGCATTATGATTGATCAGTCTTCCTTAATGTAGCAATGAATTTTGCGCTAAAAATGGACTGCATGAATCGTTATTAATTGATAAATCATCTGTGTTGTTATACAATCTTTTAACTACCGCTTCAATCAAGCTACTACTGTTTGTCCAGAATCAAGTCAAAATTTACTTAAGGGGGAATGCTCCAGTTTTTCGGAACACTCGGTCATTACTGTAGTAAATTAAATGTTTCGTACCAATATGTTTCGCTACAATATTTTCATTAATATATCACATTATTACAATTTACCATTTTCGACGTTAAGTGTATTTATTATGCGAAACTGATATCCCCAAGATGGAAATCGATTATTAAAAGCAAGACAGTCGTAAGTGTGTATGCAGTTACCACTGTTTTGCGCCATTTTGTTCATGTGTAGCTTATAAGAATTGCTGTAATTCACTAATAAGTGCGCTGACCTATACATTTTCTTTTTGAATTATTTCCAGGACATGTTGCTTAATACAATGAGAGAGTTTTATCAAATTCTTTTATGTAGAACTTGAAATATTTTCAAGAATATGCAAATTTTTACATAAAACACTCCAGCTTCGTTGATCTAACCGAACACGTGAGCATGCTGTTTTATACAATTACACGTTTATAATAGCACATATTTTGGGTTTTCTGTTCTTATAAAACGTAAGACGTTACTTTAAATCCGTTTTCGGGACTAAACATTGAATATACAGCATTTTATTAGCATTTTAGTGACCTTGGACAGGTGCAAGAAATTGTGAATTTTTTCAATGTAGAGGTATGTGATACGAATGCCTATAAAATTCAAACAAGATCGCTGACTATCCATTTTTATTTTATTTTTCAATTGGCAATAACGTGTAATTTCAACATACAAAATATAGATAAATTCTATTATTGGGAAAAAATTTAGGAAACTGGAGCATTCCCCCTTAATAAAATAGTTCCCTTATAATTCCCTTACCATTTTGTAGACTGTATCCCACTCTGTCTATGGCCAATAGACTGGCCCCCATCACATCTGTTAATACAGTGTCCATTGGGTCGTGTTTGGTTTATCCCGCACAGCATGATGAAGCCTGGAATGATGCAAGATAAAATATCAAATATAGAGATTCTGTCAGATTTTGTTATCTATGCATAAAAAGGCTGTCACACCTCAATGTTTCAACTCACAAAAGGACGATTTTTGACACCCCATGAGATAAGGCTTTGGAAAATATTGTGGAAAATGAAGAAATTGCTTGTAACAAGCAATTTCTTCATTATCCAAAATATTTTCTACCCAGAAAGACTAGTAAATGTAAAATGATATTCACTTGATGTTGTGTTCTGTAACATCTTTGAATTTGGACCACCCTAAAATGCTGTTGTTTGGTAATGGCTTAAACAGTATGTGCCAAGTATGTTGGCTTTTAAATCTTGTGCTCCAAAAAACATTAATATACATAGGGATATTCTGCACATACCCATAAAACTCTTGCATAAGCTGACAGTGCCCCATTAAGTTTTTCACGAGCAAAAATTTCTTACAATGAGCCATTAATAACAAGAGTGCCATGGTCACAATATACGCCGCCACTTATAAAACTTGAGACAAAAAAATGACATTGACAAGGATTTATAAATATTCACACAAAAACCTGTAAAAAGTTATGTTCACAAAAAGGTTTTTATAAATATCCAGTCAAAAACCTGAAAGGAATTGCATTCACGAGGCTGAAATATCAATAAGCCCCAGAGACTAAGATTGAAGGGGGCATAACTCAGGCAAAAATCAATGAACCATAAAATCCTTACTTCATGCACATCTACCAATTAAGGTAATAACATCCACCAAGTTTCATTAGTATCCAGTCAGAATCTTAGAAGAAGTTGTGTTGACAAGGCTGCAATTTCAATCAGCCCCAGAGACTAAGTCTTAAGGGGGCATAACTGTGGCAAAAATCAATGAACCATAAAATCCTTCCTACATGCACATCTACTAATTGAGGTGATAACATTGACCAAGTGTCATTAATATCCAGCCATAAACTTAGGAGGAGTTGCGTTGACAAGGCTGCAATTTCAATAAGCCCAAGAGACTAAGTTTTAAGGGGGCATAACTGTGGCAAAAATCAATGAACCATAAAATCCTTCCTTCATGCACATCTACCAATTGAGGTGATAACATTGACCAAGTGCCATTAAGATCTAGCCATAAACTTAGGAGGAGTTGCGTTGACAAGGCTGCAATTTCAATAAGCCCCAGAGACTAAGTTTTAAAGGGGCATAACTCTAGCAAAAATCAATGAACCATAAAATCCTTCCTTCATGCACATCTACCAATTGATGTAATAACATTGACCAAGTTTCATTAAGATCCAGCTAGAAACTTAAGAGGAGTTGCGTTGACAAGGCTGCAATTTCAATAAGCCCCAGAGACTAAGTTTTTAAGGGGCATAACTCAGGCAAAAATCAACGAACCATAAAATCCTTCCTTCATGCACATCTACCAATTGAGGTGATAACATTGACCAAGTTTCAAGAAGATACAGCCAGAAACTTAGGAGGAGTTGCGTTGACAAGAAAAGTGGACAGACGTACGGACGGACGTATGGACGGATGGACGGACGAACGGACGGACGGATGGACGGACGGACAGACGGAGAAGATGTCGCCAATATACGTCCGCCTCCGGCGGCGTATAAAAAAACTTACCATAAGTCAAGAGAATAGCAAATTCAACAGTAAGTTAATAAAATATACAAAATATCCAATCTTGTAAAATGTCACTTCAATAATAATTTATTATGGTGTATGTTTTTGACTTAGGTCACTATCAAAATATTGTAGTTTTAAAAAGATAGTTTAGGTACAAAGTAGTTAATATTAGCTATGCCCTTACTTTTTCCAAGAAGACCAGGTGCATCTTGGCCTGGAGGTAGACTTCAAAGTTTTTAACTACTTTTAACCTTTTCCGAAATACTTTTTGAAATAGCATTGAGTTTTGTGCTACACATAGGTTATATTTTGATGAACCACCAGTATTGTTATAAAATCTCATAACTACGGCTTGAATCAATCCGTAGTTACGAGATTTTGTAACAACACCTACAGAGTTACTATACTGTTGTCTGAAATTATGTCAGTGTTAACAAGATAAAATCGTTCCCTACTGAAAGTTACTGAAGTTACAATATGGATGTTGATTAAGGTATAACATGTGTATGAGATAGCAAAGAAAAGATTGAGGCAAAAGGAGAAAATCGTCGGTGCTATGACAAAATGGCGTAACAAATTAGTTACGCCATTTTGTCATTTTTTTTTTTATAAATGCTTTCTACTAAGTATGTAGGAGCGCATATCCTGTCAAAACGGCGTTTTTCTACACCTATTAGAACCCTTTCAATTATCATGTGACAAAATTGCGTAACTCGATTTTGCTGACAAAAAGACGTTATACGTAGACAAATTTACACAAGAGTAATAGAGAGTTACGCCATTTTGACGGCATATTTTTTAACATTTTTGAAAACGGCAAAAACGTTTTTTGGCTCTCCTGAAAAAAATGGTTTTCGAGCAAAATTTTTATTGCGCCATTTTGTCATAGCACCGACGAAATGCTGCATGATTATCAACATTTTCTTCTTTAGTTTCAATGTTTTCTCAAGTCTTTTCTTACAACGGACGTCAAAACCTAGTCTTGTGTATTGTCCAGCAAGATTAACCCGGGACATCTGCATATGTAATGACCCCACTTCGGCAATGTTTTGTTAAGACGCTCAACTAACGGACTTTGCACACGAAAATTAAGTTGTCCCGGGTTAATCTTGTTGGACAATAGGAAAGATTTAATCTTTTCCCAAACCGTACCTAATATTTACATGCACAAATGATAAAGCTTTCAACAAGAGGACCATGATGGTCCTATATCGCTCACCTGAACCAAAATGATATGAGCAACACTTATGTTCAGTACAATTGATATCTATGACTTTAAAGGGGGACGAGCTAGGCTGTCGAAAATGCAAATGGCACAATAATTACAAACCAGAAATAACGTATGAAATTACCAACCTGAAGGGGTAGATCATTTATGTCCATTGTTAGCACGCCACAAGCTTTATTAGGCATTAAAATCCAAGTCAATTAATAACATGCTGGCGTCTTTGTTTTTGTTTTGTAACGGCTACATATGCCCAACCTTCAAAAATCAATTACATCAGAGATATGTCATCTGTGCTCAGCGAGATTTAACACACCGTACAACCGGCTGCGTCGAAAGTTAGTGAAGACAGATTCAGCATCTGATGTCATGTGCATGGTAGGTCAAATGAATTTACTTTTATAAATAAACGAAAGGATCTTTGGTATTCTATAATTGATAAATACGCATATAAATGTTCAGTGCTTGTACAAAATAAACCTTTTCACGTAACCCGCAAATAAGGTCACAGTCATTGACACAGCCGGTTGTTCGGTGTGTTAATACCGCGGAGGTGTGTCTCGTTGACCTTGACCTTGTCTTGTTTTGAAGTAAAAATAGAATGTATAAACACGCTTGTAAAGGATTGATCTATAGCAAAGGAAAGATGGTTATTCGCCGAGATTGAGGTTTTTATTCATTGCTAATTGTTTTTCCATGCACAAATATGAGTTCCCGAACAGTTCGGAAGCATAAAAATATAGAATGAGCCCCTTTAAGACTGAATATGAACAGTTTCTTATGGTCAATAACGTTGTGAAAATCAAACTCATCCGAGCTCTTATGGTGCCCAACATTGTTTTTTTTTTTTAATTATTGTAGATTCTAGAGTGTAAACAAGGTCGACAACAGCCAAAAATAGCAATTTTATCAAATTCAAGGGCTCATAACTCTCGTCTTTCTAGTCAGATCAGACTGAAAATCAACCTCATCTGAGATCTTACATTCTCCAACATTGTGTCCAAAATTTGTCTTCATTGATAAATAATTGTAGATTTCTAGAGTGTAAACAAGGTCGACAACAGCCAAAAATGGTAATTTTATCAAATTCAAGGGCACATAACTCTCGTCTTTCTGGTCAGATCAGACTGAAAATCATACTCATTCAAGATCTTATGGTCCCCAACATTGTGTCCACGTTTTGTCTTGATTAATATATAATTGTAGATTCTAGAGTGTAAACAAGGTTGAAAACAGCCAAAAATGGCAATTTTGTCAAATTCAAGGGCACATAACTCTTGACTTTCAAATCACATCAGACTGAAAATCATACTCATTCAAGATGGTCCCCAACATTTTGTCCACGTTTTGTCTTGATTAATTAATAATTGTAGATTCTAGAGTGTAAACAAGGTTGAAAACAGCCGAAAATGGCAATTTTGTCAAATTCAAGGGCACATAACTCTGGTCTTTCTAATCAGATCAGACTGAAAATCGAACTCATCAAAGATCTTATAGTCTCTAACATTATGTCCAAGTTTTGTCTTGATTGATCAATATTTGTAGATGCTAGAGTGTAAACAAACTTAAAAACAGAATTTTTTGACATTCAAGGGCAGATAACTCAACACATTCTGGTCCGATCAGGCCTATAATCGAACTTGTCTGAGAACTTATAATCCTACTTGTTATGATCAAGTTTGATCAAGATTGCCTAACTTTTGTGGATGCTAGTGTGTAAGCACCCCCATTTGTTGACGGACGGACGCCAGACAAAAAGTGACCACAATAACTCACCTCGAGCACTTCGTGTTCAGGTGAGCTAAAAACATTGAGGCAAAAGAAGAACATGTTGATAATCAGAATTTTCTCCTTTTGTTTCAATATCTTTTGAGTATTTTTTTACACAAATCCTATTTCTTCAAACACCAATATTGACATCAGTTGCATCTTCGGAAAACCCCAATATTTTGCTGTTTGAAGAAGGTTTGTCTATTTCAAAAACATAAATACCCTAAAATTCACCAAAAACAATTGTTTAAAAGGTTTCCATTATTGGATACCTGGGAAAACTAATAAGTAATATTAATCAGCGTTTTCTCCTTTTTCCTCAATATGAATTATTTTCTGAGCTTACAAATTTTACATTTCAAGTACCACTGATTTTGTCATCTGCAACACCTTTCAATTTAACCCTTTCCCAAACAAGACCTGGTTTTGACGTCCCTAATAGAAAAGGCTTGGGAAAACATTGAAACAAAAGAAGAAACTGCTGATAACCAGCAGTTTCTCCTTTTGTCTCAATATTTTCTGTGCCATACTTTACACAAATCCTATCTTATATAACATCCATTTTGTCATTTGTGGTAGTTTTTGAAGTGGATCACCCTAAAATTTTGTCATTTGGGAAAGGGTTAAATAATTGTTAAGTGTAAGACTTCTTTCATTTTGGAAAGTGTTAAATACTGCGGCTTTTTGACAAAACCCTCGTAACTGCAGCTTACAACAAGATACAGTTACGAGGTTTTGTTTTTGTTGAAAAGCGACAAAAAATATAATATTGAACAGGACATAAAGTTGATGATTGAGATCATTGGGTCACACACATTTTTTCACAATAATAGCCCTAGGATTGTCCATTTACCCTTTCGCAAACAACAAAGTTTTAACGTCTTGAATTTTGAAAGCTGCTCCAGATGACAAAATACATGTTGATTAGGGTATGATTTGCACAAAATATAGCAAAGAAATTATTGAGGCAAAAGGAGGTAATGCTGGTATTCAGCATTTTCTTCTTTTGCTACGATATTTTTCCCAAGACATTTATATTATGGACGTCAAAACCAGGCCCCGGTTTATCGGAAAAAACTTAAGTACGTTCTCAGACTCAAATCTGAGCACCATGCTTAAATTACACGAAATCCATGTGAACTTCAATTGTATACCAATCAACATTGATTGGTATTCAATTGAAGTTGAGCATGAACTCATGAGTATATACTTAAGTTTTTTCGAGAAACCAGGGCCAGGCCATGTTTGGGATTATCCATTAACCAATTCTAACATTATACTTTTTTATGTCCAACAAGAAACATGCTTTGGAAAACAAGGTCGAAAACAAAGAAACAGCTTGTGACAAGCAATTGCTTAATTTTCCACCCATTTTTAGTTCTTAATAGTTATTACCCTAAAAGACCAATAAATGTAAAAATTTCATCCACTTCAAATATTCGTCTAAAAAATCTTTCAATTTGGAACAGTCTAAAATTTTGCAACCTGGCAATATGTGTAACATGCATTGCAAAACTTTACTTGCTTCAACAACGAAATTTTGTCACAACTTTAACTGTCATCACTATTCACATGCAATCCTTCCTAAGCAACAAAATTTCAGGGTGGTCCAATATGAAAGCTGTTGCAGATGACAAAATTGATGCTGATTAATACAGATATAATCTGTGTATGATATAGCACAGAAGATATCTAGGCAAAAGAAGAAAATGCTGGTGACCAGCATAATGCTGCATTTTCTTCTTTTGCATCAATGTTTTCCCAAGCCTTTTCTATTAGGTATGTCAAAGTCCAGTCTTGTTTGGGAAACAGTTAAAAGGAACACATATTTTATCTTTATCAACATACATTCACTTGTCTGCAGCAGCTTTCAAGTTTGATTGATCCAATTGTTTTAATTTTCAGGAAAGGACTAAACCTTTTCTGCACCCATTTCCAAAGGTTTGTTGCATGTTTCCTGCAAAACAAAGCTCTGTCAACTTCCTTTATGAGTCATGTATAACTTATTGACCCTTGGTGATGCTTTTTGATGTCCAAGAAAAATGCTTTGGAAAACATAGTAGAAAACAAAGAAATCGCTTGTGACAATTAACCACAATGTTTTTTTAACAGGAAATGCAAACTTTTTATTATTTCACAAACATGAAACAGTACACCAATCTGCAACAAGTTTCAAAATGGGACAGTCCAAAATGTTGTTGTCTAGTAATGGGTTAAAGCAAAATGACATGTATACATTTCTCAGAATTGTAACCAATTGGCCTTATTCACAAGGTATCTTCTATGGCCATTTTTTATACAAGTTGTTATCAAATTTTCAGAAAAGATATAACAAATTCACATTTCTTAACTGACTTATTTAGCCTGAAGGATATATAGACCTTTACTTGGTATGGTTTGATAAATCTAATAAGGTAGGTTAAAGTTGTGTCCCTTGCCTTATGAGTCCATTTAGGCCCCACTTAATCTGGTATTTCCATCAGGTGGTGCCGCAGTCTTAGCAGAGTTGGTAGCGCATCTGCCTCTCATTCGAAAGGTCCCGGGTTTGATAAACGGCCGCGGCAAATAACCTTTCTGACAAAATTGTCACCCACCAATGGGTTTGAAATCGTTAACCCAAGTGGGCGAGCAGCTGGAGGCTCGGTAACGGTGTTATGGTAGTACTGGTTTGAGAAACAACAGGAATCCATGGGTAGGTACTCCAGCCGCCGTATGACCCTGGTAGTTGAAAACGGCTTAAAACCTCAATAAACTCCATTCAGGATACTAGACAGGAATATAGCAATGGGAGTCTGTTTAACCAATTCCCTTAATATGACGACTTTTGACAACCTGCAAGATGTATAGGCTGGGAAAACATTGTGGAAAATGACAAGTTTTAGACTGCTCAGAATTCAAAGGTGTTGCAGATGACAATTTCAAGTGATGGAATTTTTATATTGTTTGGTCTTTCTGAGTAGAAAACAATGTGGTAAACAAGCAAATTCGTTGAATTGATATCCCCCGCCGAACATATTTTCATTGTCAATGAAGTAGCGCGGAAACGAATATCACTCTGTATGTATATGGCTTCAACAGAACGAATATCACTCTGTATGTATATGGCTTAGACAGTCAGGCAGTAACTCTAAATTCAACGGTCGAACCGGGTAACCCCGACGATATGCACATGTCCTCTTTGTAGTGAAGCTGTGTGCCAAGTTTCATTGAAATCTGGTCTATAGTTTTCAAGAAATAGCGCGGAAACGAATATCAATCTGTATGTATATGGCTTAAACAGTCAGGGGCAGTAACTCTGAATTTAATGGTCGAACCGGGTAACCCTGACGATACGCGCATGTCCTCTTTGTAGTGTAGCTGTGTGCCAAGTTTAATTGAAGTCCGGTCTATAGTTTTCAAGAAATAGCGCGGAAACGAATATCACTCTGTATGTATATGGCTTAAACAGTCAGGGGCAGTAACTTTGAATTCAATGGTTGAACCGTGTAACCCCGATGATATGCCCATGTCCTCTTTGTACTGAAGCTGTGTGCCAAGTTTCATTGAAATCCGGTCTATAGTTTTCAAGAAATAGCGCGGAAACGAATATCACTTTATGTATATGGCTTAAACAGTCAGGGGCAGTAACTTTGAATTCAATGGTCGAACCGGACCCCGATGATATGCCCATGTCCTCTTTGTAGTGAAGCTGTGTGCCAAGTTTCATTGAAATCCGGTCTATAGTTTTCAAGAAATAGCGCGGAAACGAATATCACTCTGTATGTATATGGCTTAAACAGTCAGGGGCAGTAACTTTGAATTCAATGGTCGAACCGGGTAACCCCGATGATATGTGCATGTCCTCTTTGTAGTGAAGCTGTATGCCAAGTTTCATTGAAATCCGGTCTATATTTTTCAAGAAATAGCGCGGAAACGAATATCAATCTGTATGTATATGGCTTAAACAGTCAGGGGCAGTAACTCTTAATTCAATGGTCCAATCGGGTAACCCCGACGATATGCGCATGTCCTCTTTGTAGTGAAGCTGTGTGCCAAGTTTCATTGAAATCCGATCTATAGTTTTCAAGAAATAGCGCGGAAACGAATATCAATCTGTATGTATATGGCTTAAACAGTCAGGGGCAGTAACTTTGCATTCAATGGTCGAACCCGGTAACCCTGACGATATGCGCATGTCCTCTTTGTAGTGAAGCTGTGTGCCAAGTATCATTGAAATCCAGTCTATAGTTTTCAAGAAATAGCGCGGAAACGAATCTCAGACGGACGGACGGACCGACGGACGGACATGGCAAAAACAATATTCCCCACGATGATTTCATCGGCGGGGGATAATGAAGATATTGCTTCATTTTCCACGATGTTTTCCAAGGCCTTTATCTTGTGAAATGTCAAAAGGCATCAACATGTGGAAAATGGGACAAATGATTTTATTTTTTTCTTTTCTTTTATTGACATCTACATTAAAAGCAAAAATTCATAGATACAAGATGATGCCAGACATCAAAAAAAATTTAGGTAGTGAAATATTGTAACATCTGCCATCTCATTTGTATTAAGGACAGATCCTCCAGTTGTTACTGCGCATCTTACTGCGCATATCCTAAATAACGAAATAAAGCTGTTTCAGTCATTGGTATTTTTCAGCAAATGTATTTCTTACATTTAGTTAATGTTTGGTTGATAAATGACAAGACCCTTTTCGTTTATTTCAATTTTCTCTGTTTGGTCAATTAAAGTGTAATAGTACTCGGATGGTACATTTCGCTTTCTGTTACGCGTTCAAAATGTGGCGTTAGCAATAGGAAACTGAGCGACAAAAGCAACGTGGTGTCTTTATGAGATAGTCTGCTTCAGATGGACACAAAAGATGACACATTTTATTATCTAAAGCTGGTAATAAGGAAGAAAATGGGTAAAAGTAGTGAAACAATTTCGGACAGAGCTGTAAAAAGTTAACCAAATTTTACTTATAACTAAGAAAAACGCTTGGTTTGATATATATTTCTTTTTTTGTTTTTGTAGGTATGACCAAGCACTATGTATATACCAAAAAAGAAAAAATTCTTACCGCTGGAATATTTTTTATTATCAGAAACGTTGCGAAAAAAGAGCAATTTCAGCTACTTTTGAAAGAATGTTTTGCTAAAAATTTCAAAATCATCACTAAATTTTCCCAAATTGATACTCATTTAGACAGAATAAAACATAATGAACACAATAAAGACTTATTTATGTAATCCTAGTAATTTCGAACACCTTTTTTGTGGGTATTTAAGTGACACCTCATTTTTGCAATTTTAGACAAGAGTAGTCTCCCTTGAAATTCAATAACTTTTTAATTCGCTTGGTGACCTATAGTTTTTAAGTCATTTTTTTACTTCTCAAATATTAAAATATCAGTACAGAAAAAATAAAAAAATTCTTACCGTGGGAAATAAATGGAGGATCTGTCCTTAACCCTTTCCCAAATGACATATTTTTTGGATGAAGCAATTTGAAAGCTCAATCAGACCATAAAATGGCTGTTGTTAAAGACAGGATTTATGTTCAATACAATGCATAAAATATTGTGACAAAAGGAGAAAATCCGTCCAGAATTTCTCCAGAGGGGTCTAAGCCAAAATGGTGGCTTTAATTGTGTTAAATATGTAACGAAATACTAAGGTTATATAGTCAAAACTTGATTTTCGGCCAATGCCAGGGGGGTCCGGACAATTTTTGAGATTTTTTGGTCCAAATCTGCTTTGAGCAGCTTTAACCCATTACCAGATGGCGTAATTTTGGACTGGTCCAAATTGAAAGATGTAGCAATTTCAAGTCACATTAGATGATTTGAATTTTACATTGTCGGTAGAAAATTTTGTGAGAAATGAAGAAATTGCTTGCCATTAACATTTTTTTCATTTTCCACAATGTTTAAAAGCCTTTTTCATATGCTAAATCGTCAAAAAATGTCACTGTGTGGAAATGGCTTGAATTTGAATAAGTCCGAGTTTAGTCATACATGAAAAGGATTAGATTTATCAAACATACAAAGGGTAATGGCTAAGCTATGATTTTAATCAATGTATAATAATATATGAACTACCTTTTGGTTTATAATTATCTTCATACTAATTGGAAGTTATTAGTTTTCACAATGTGACAGTGGTCCTTCCTAGAAGATCAATATCGTTGCTTTTCAGCAAAAACCCCATAACTGCAGCTTGTTTAAGCTGCAGTTACGAGGTTTTTATTGAAAAGCAACAATATGACTAATTTGAAAACTGGTGTAGCTATTTTTGAATAGGATTGTTATAATTCATGCTGCCAAATCTCATGGCTCAAAAATTTCAGAAAAATCTTCAATAATTTAATTAATACTTCACCAATGTAAATTCGGTTTGAAAAAAAAACATGAACTAAATGGATATGGTAGATTTTAAAATCAGCAGTTAAAAAAGTGATTGACAACCAAAAACAATCAATTATGGTTGGTCATCAATAACATTTTATCAGCTGATATCAAAAAGACCCTTTGTTTTGCAGCATCCTCTGCTTCAAATCATTTTCAAATGGGTCATAATCATTTTAAGGTAGTATACCCATAATGAGACTCGCGCGACGTGAGGAACTTTCCACCGCTGAATGTTTACAACCTAGCCCGAATATGTTTGGATATGTAACAACAACGCCCGAAAAAATGCGATGTTTTAGTAATCTCAAAATAGCCAGGGGTGGACTTGATTGGACCACTCGATTTACTTGGAGTAACTTTTTCACTCAAAAACCCAATCAAGTGCTGAAAATCCACTCTTGGATCTACTCAGAGTACTCCACCTACCGAGCAGGGGCGGTTGGGAGTGTTACGTCATCAACATGGTTTCTGATAGACGGTAACTAGAAAGACCTGAAGGTCTTGAGTCGCTCCACAGGCCTGAATTTCTTTTAATATTAAATCCAAGTTTTGACTAGATTTTTGAATACTTGTGGTTCTTACAGCAAAAACAAATTCAAAAGCAGCAATCATGTGGTCAATGCAAAAAGAAAGTAAATGATTGACTAATATTTTAGGGATGTTTGTGATTTTGCCAAATTCAAGGACACATGATTCAGTATGTATTTTTAAAATCAAATCGATAATTAAACACATGCAAGATCTTATGGTCACTTATCATTCTGTTCAAATTTTGTCTATATTAGTCAATATTCGCAGCTTCAAGAGTGGTAAAAGTGTCGAAAACTGAAATTTTGTCAATTTCAAGGGCACATAACTCAGATTGTAATAGTGTGATAATGTTGAAAATTACACATAAGCAAGATCTTGTTGTCAACAAGATTCTTTCTAAGTATTGTCTTGATTGATTAACATTTGTGGTTGTTAGAGTGAAAACAAAGTCGAAAATGCCAATTTTGTCAAATTCAAGGGCATATAACTCATGATGCAAGATTCCGATCAAGCTGAAAATTACACCCAGGCAGCATATAATGCTTATATATATTCTGTCCAAGTTTTGTTTTGATTGGTCAATATTTGTAGATTTTAGAGTAAAAATAAAGTCAAAACCAGCAAAATAGAGCCGAAAATGGCAATTTTTGGCAATGTCAAGGGCACATAACTCATGCTATAAAATTCAGATCAAACTGAAAATTTTACCAAGGCAAGATCTTATAGTCAGCATCATTCTGTCAAAGTTTTGTCTTGTTCAGTCAATGTTTGTAGTTGCTAGAGTGAAAACAAAGTCAAAATACAGCCGAAAATGGCAATTCTGTCAATTTCAAGGGCACATAACTCATGATGTAAAATTCAGATCAAGCTGAAAATTTTACCAAGACAAGATCTTGTAGTCAGCATCATTCTGTCAAAGTTTTGTCTTGATTGTTAAATATTTGTAGATTTTAGAAGAAAACTTAAGTCAAAACCTGCTATTTTTGACATTCAAGGGCAGATAACTCAGGTTATTCTGGTTCAATCCAAATTCTTTGAAGGAATCTGAGAGAGGGTCACCCAAGGATCATACCTGTGAAGTTTGGTTGAAATCCATCCAGTAGTTTTTGAGAAGAAGATTTTTAAAGAAAAAGTTTACGGACGCACGCACGCACGGACGGACGGACGCACGACGGACACACCGCCATGGCAATAGCCCGCTGGCCTGAAAGGCCAGTGGAGCTAAAAATAGAAATAGTTCGGAATAATGTTCTATCAATCAATTTAACAGATATTAAAGACAAAATTACAACTGAAAAGATATCAGATTTTACTGAAGAAACTACACAAACATCTTTGACATGTATGTTGGCGATTTTGCGCGATAGGGAAATTATTATTAACCCTTTCCCAAACGACAAAATTTTAGGGTGATCCAAATTGAAAGCTGCTGCAGACGACAAAGTGGATGTTACTATAGGTAAAATTTGTGAATAATAGAGCTCAGAAAACATTTAGGCAAAAGGAGAAACTGCTGGTTATCTGCAGTTTCTTCTTTTGTCTCAATGTTTTCCAAAGCAGTTTCTTCTTTTGTCTCAATGTTTTCCAAAGCCATATCTATTAGGGACGTCAAAACCAGGTCTTGTTTGGGAAAGGGTTAAATGCAATAATTATCCGTTTTGTACTCCAAAACCACTCCAAAACACTTAATTGGAAAACGCAGCTCAGAGTACTCCAAACTGAGAGTGGAGTAATTCAATCAAGTCCACCCCTGGTTACGGGTATTCTACCTTTAAAACAGAATTATTGGAATATACCGAAATCAATGTGTCATGTGACTCCTCACTACCTAACTAACCCTTTCCCTAACAAGACCTGGTTTTGACGTCCCTAATAGAAAAGGCTTGGGAAAACATTGAAACAAAAGAAGAAACTGCTGATAACCAGCAGTTTCTCCTTTTGTCTCAATATTTTCTGTGCCATATTTTACACAAATCCTATCTTTAGTAACATCCATTTTGTCATTTGTTGCAGTTTTTGAAGTGGATCACCTTAAATTTTGTCGTTTGGGAAAGGGTTAATCAACCTGTCTCATGCTGTTTGTGACATACTGGAATCATTTTAATAAACACCCATATTGTAATTAAACCTATCCCCTCCATCTCGGCTGTAAATATACATATTTCAAGCTCAGTTTTAGCAAAAAAGGTGATTCTAATAAACGCCCATCCCTGATACCGGATTAAAATAATGTCAGTCATAAACTAAGATCATATCAAAAAGCACAGAAAGAGAGATTTCCAGACCCAAATCTGTTTCAAACTAACATTAAGCCCCCTTTTTCCATGACCTATTTCATTATACCCAAATTTCAAATAGTTTATGGTCAACGGCATCTGACTTGCTACTCAAATATGAAATTTCATTAAATTCTGACCATCAACTAGGAGAAATTAGAGAAAAACTGTATTTTACCCTAAGTCCCCTTTTCCTGTGAAGAGGCCAAAAATCCAAAACCAGGAAAAATGCATCAGCACTATGTCATAGGGAATTCATACCATAAGTTTCATTTGATTTCGGTCAAGCGTTATGGAGAAACTGCTCCAGACAGATGGAATGACACATGGAACTCTTCAGGGAGCATAAAAATCTATAGCAAGCAGAATAGACCAAGACCAGTCTGTCGAGATGTTCAATCTTATCAGTATCTAAGCCTGTAACTTTGCCTGATTTCTACTCAATTCTTAGTGGCAAAAGCTTTAAACACCTCTTGAATGAGCAATTAACCCATCACTACACAATGACTCTTTTTCACTCCCTACAAGATAATGGCTTTGGAAAACTTTGTGGAAAAAGAAGAAATTTGTTGTGACAAGCAATTTTTTCATTTCCCACGATGTTTTCTACCCAGAAACACACTAAGTAGTAAAATTCCATTCACTTCAAATTGTCATCTGCAATTTCTTTGAATTTGGATCAGGCTAAAATTTTGTCGTTTGGTAATGGGTTAAAAATGTTACAATACTAGCTTAGCAATCATACACTGTCCAGCAGAGTCAAGGTTCATACAGACAGCCAATGCCCAAATTCAAGCACTTTTTAAGCACTTTTTAAGCACATAATTCCATTTTTCAAGCATGTTTCTTCGTACACAAGTCACTAATGATGGTCTCCAACATAGTGTGCTGCAGTCCCAATATACACTGCCCTGCCAAAATTCTTACTTTCAAGGGGCATAATTCTTGCAAAGAAGTTTGAGGGGGAGGAGGAATTACAAATATAGCTTGTTCAAGCTCATACTTCTACTTTTTTCACCAAAAAAATTATTGAGTGCAGATGTTTAAATCATCTACTTTATACCATGTGAATTTAATCATTCTATCATTTTTAGGCACATTTTTGACAAATTCAAGCACTTTTTAATGACTTTTTAAGGGAGGATTCAAAATCAAGCACTTTTCATCACTATTTTTTGTTTTAGCACTTTTAAAGAAACAGGTTCAAATTTAAGCACTTTTTAAGACTGTGCGAACCCTGAGAGTAGATAGTTTTCGTTAAGCATTGTGACTTGGTATTCAGCATGCCCTCCTCGTCTCAATTTAGGGCCACGGTCTTAGCGCAGTTGGTAGCGCATTTGCCTCTCATTCAAGAGGTCCCAGGTTCGATACCCAACCGCGGCAAATACCCTTTCTGACAAAATTTTCACCCACCAATGGGTTTGAAATTGTTAACCTAATGAACCCGGGACCTCTCGAACGAGAAGAAAATGCGCTACCAAATGCGCTAAGGCCGCTGCCTCTTTGTTGTCTGAAGAACCTGTTTGGTTTTTCAAATTGGACCACCCTTAAATTTGGCCAATGGCAATGAATTTTGCAACACTCGGTGTTGTTCTCAAATTTCATAACTACGGCTTGAGACAAGCCATAGTAACGAGATTATATAACAAAACCAACAAAATACTATTGTCTGTCTAGGGATGTAACGATACATCGGACCATCGATATATCGCAATAGTGACCTCTGCAATAGTGCTATCGTGATAGGAAACTGGCAATATCAATAGTATCGCAATAGTTGTTTCCACTATCGCAATAGTTTTGATAATCCGAGTCTTCTCTGATGTAAATACGCTCTTTGATATTTTGATTTTTCGCTATTTACATCAAAGAGCGTTGCTCTTTGAAAAAATCAAGAAGTTCGCAACAAATTGGTGCGCATCGTTCACCGTCCGATCTTAAACGCTATCGTTAAAACCCCTGATGATATCGATAAATGAACCATTTATTGTTGTGGCTGCTGAAAAAATTACGACCAAAAAGTATTTCTAAAAGGTTAATAGGCAATGTTTTGCAACAACCCTCACCTGAGCAGCCTTTGTTTACCTTGACCTTCCATTCAAAACCAAAGGTTATACTCATCCAGCAGGCCAATTTGAAATGAAATTTTTGGTCAGGTATGACAAAAAATGATTTATTGATCTATACCCTATAGTGTTTTACCGAGTGATTCGATATGATACACAAAAACAAAGCTTCAAGTTACTTGTAACGTTACCGAACTTTCCACTGTTTTCAAAGAGCAACGCTCTCTGATGTAAATAGCGAAACATCAAAATATCAAAAAGCGTATTTACATCAGAGAAGACTCGGATTATAGTTTTGATAGTTCTAAAAATAGCAATTTGTTCTAAAAATAGCAATTTGTCACATGACATTGTCTAATTTTAGCAAAAAATCTGTCTTGAATATCAGACATCAATGACAGGCTACTCAAATCATGAAATGTCACTCTCTTCCTTCAGATTATTTATTTAATGATTCTGCAAATTAATTCATATATGTATGATATTCAGGAAATGTGATTTTTAATGAAAAAATATCCATTTATAGCACTTAAAGCATATAACAATAGTATCGCAATAGTATTGCAATAGCAACCTACAATAGCAATACTATCGTGATAGCAATTTGGTCAATAGCAATACTATCGCAATAGTCATTTTGGCCTGCAATAGTCATCCCTATGTCTGTCTGAAATTTCACCATGGTTAAGTGGATAACATCGTTCCCTATTGTGAGAAAGTGTAAAGTAAGTTACATTTTTTTCCAAGAAGACTCGAAAGCCAAAAGAGACTTACCATGATTTAGAATCACCCCCTTGAGATCTACACATTGTTGCATGAACAGGAAATAAGCTATCAAAAACACTTTTTGTAAGGGTTAACCCTTTCCAAAACAGCAAAAATTTAGACCAATCCAATTTAAAGCTGGCAGACAACAAAATGGAAATTGGAAAAGACGTAAACTTTGTACAATATACCATAAAAAATTTCGATGCAAAAGGAGAAAATTCTGTGTCTCAGCATTTTCGTTTTTTGTTTCATCCTTTTCCAAAACCATAATTCTGTATCAGGACGAAAAACCAGGTCTAGTTTGGGAAAGGGTTATCCTTTTACAAGATGATAAATCTATGTTTTAATTGAATTGAAAGAAGCTGCAGACAACAAAATAAATGTAATCAGAAGAAAGTAAAACCACTTTTCAAAATGATTGAAAAGTTTGAGAGAAAAGAAAAACATGTCAAAGTCAATCTTTTGCACCTTTTCTTTCCATGATTTGTATATTGCATAACATTCCAAAATCCTGTGCCAGTAACAGGGTAGATCCATCGTAGCTTTTCAACGAAAACCTTGTAACTACAGCTTGTTTAAAGCTGTAGTTACCAGGTTTTTGTTGAAATGCAGTGATATAGTTATTGTCATCTGCAACACCTTTAAATTTGCACAAGTTTAAAATTTTGTCGTCCTGGGAAGGGTTTTAGAAATTCGATACCTTGCTGTGCTGTTTATCAAAATGATTATATCACAAACCTTCAACCACAAAAAAACTTAGTTACTGAATAGCAACACAAAATTACTGTACCTTACCTTTATAACAGAACCAAATTCCTAGCCTAATTTATCCTATGACAATTTCAACACTTGCAAAAGGTCACCAATCAACAAATGACGAGTGATTTGATCATGTTATGTTTGTATTTGTTTGCCTAGCCTATCAATGCTAGCCTTTTCACGATAGAATTGAGGGGAAAATTGCATGTTTTATTCAAGTTTAACCACTACGTTACACGTCACACTAATAAATATTGCCAATCTATTTATAACTTCAGTCTTACCTACCCCTCAATGCACATATCGGATAACTCGTGCACGCTCTCATGAATTGATCAGTCTATATTTTTGTATTAATTGTGTGAAAAGGAGAACTTGGTCCGATATATTTTTTCAACAAAGTTTGGACCTTTTTCCAAACATCAAAAATTTAGAGGGTTAAAAATTGAAGACAAAATTTATTAGATCTAGTTTTACTTATTGTATAGAATTTGAATAATTTTAACCCATTACCAAATGACCATTGCAGACAATAATTTCCTTCTTTTGCCTCAATATTTTGCCAAACTCAAAGTTTTCCCCAGACATTTCTCACAGGGACATAAAAACCAGGTTTTGTTTAGGATAGGGTTAAATAATTTGTAAAAATACCATAATAGTAGCATCCGTTTTACCTGCTCATTTAGGCGCGTCTGTCCAGGTATTTTCGATTATTAGTATCAGATTTTAACTGTTTTAATTGGTGATTAATGTAAAGATTTAAATATTCAAAATCATAACAAGAATGTTACAGTGCATATGTACTCAAGCAAGACCTGGTTTTGATATCCCTATTCATTTCCCAAAAGGCGGCAATTTGGAGTGTTCAAATTTGAAAGTAGCAGTAGACAACATTGAGTTTGTGAACAATCTAGCACAAAAAATATTGAGGCAAAAGGAGAAAATGCTGATTATCAACATTTTCTTTGTCTGCCTCAATATTTTGCCAAATATTATCTGTAAAGGACGTCAAAGAAAGGTTTGATAGAAAAAGGTTTCGAAAGACATAGCGACAAAAGAAAAGAATGCTACGAACCAGCATTTTCTCCTTTTTCCTCATATTCTTCTGAGCAAAAGCTTTTCTTTTAAAAAACATTGATTTTGTAATTTGCTACATTCTTGAAATTGTACCTGTCTTAAACTGTGTCAATTTACAAAGGATTAAATGAATTGCCATAGGATATGCATTTTTGTAGTATACATTATGCATGCATGTTACTATTTCAAATTTAGTTGAAGGGTAATCTGTATTCTGAGGAAAGGGGAAAATGCTGGTTAACCCTTTCCCAAACAACCCAGGATTTTAATGTCCCTTAACCCTTTCCCAAACAAGACCTTGTTTTGACGTCCCTAATAGAATAGGCTTGGGAAAACATCGAGGAAAAAGAAGAAACTGCTGATAACCAGCAGTTTCTCCTTTTGCCTCAATATTTTCTATGCTATATTTTACACAAATCCAACGGTTTTAATTTTGGCATCTGCAGCATCTTTCAATTTGGAACACCCTAAAATTTTGTCGTTTGGGAAAGGGTTAAAGATTCTACTAGAGAAAATATAAAGACAAGAGAAGAAAATGAAGCATTTTCTCCTTTTGCCTCAATATTTTCTGTACTATTTCTGTTCATAAATCCTATGCTCCTATTCTATGAAATGCTCTGAAAACTTACTGAGCTATATTGTACAAACATTCTGTTATTGTCAACATCTATATTTTCATCTGTAGAGGCTTTCAAATCGGAACAGTGTAAATTTTTGCTGTTTGAGAGAGAGTTAATGCTTTAGATTTCGACACACGGAATAGGCCTGCTAAAAAAAAATAACAAGAGTCCCATAGTCACAATAATATTTGCCACTTTTTTAAATCACACCATTTTTTTCCCAATGGCACGGCATAAAATGGCAACAATATGCAATTGGGCAGGTATATAGGAATATTCTGTCTAAATTTCATCCAAATCCAATCTGAATGAATCCAGATGTCATCTTATTTCATGTTACATCTGAGAATCACCCATTTATATACGGGTCATCTTCTGTGACCTGGGAAAGTCCATTTTTTTCTATTTTTACACCAAAACACTCGTCGCAAACGCAGGTCTGTTGTCCCTGAAAACAACACCAAAATGGCTGCGGTTGATAAACATGCGCTTGACACCGAGCAAAGAGCAAAGCCTGTTAATTTTTAGAGCAAAGATATGGCATTAATGAAGTACATAGTTTCGGCATATTTTTAACACTGTCAGTAACAGTTTTATATGATCATCAAGCTAACCTGAAATATATGGGGCAGAATCAATGCCAAAATTATATACATGTAATTTTGAAACGTGTTCAATTGTCAATTGGTAACTTTGTAAATGTCACATTTCAACGTGTCAAATCTTAACCTGACAGATATAGAATCAACATATGTCTATGTAACTTTTATACATTGCAGTTGTGAAATGAAATGTTTTACATATAAAATGTACATCTCACCATGTATCTTCGAATATAATAGTTCATTACAATGTGACAAGTGTACAATCGACAAATGCCCAGTTAACATCTGTTGCGTTACCAGTCTAAATCTCAACTCTATTCAGGTGTAAAGTCTACAGATTACAATTCAGCAAATAACAATTGAACATTTTACATTTCAAGCCAAAAAAGTGGAATAGGTAATTAAGCTATTTATAGAAAAGGAGGCGGGGTTACGAAGTCTAGACAACCGAGCCGAACACACACGAATACTTACTCGTGTAGAGCTACACGTTTCAGTGATAAAGAAATCGTCGCTTTTCAACAAAAACTTCGTATCTGCAGCTTAAGATAAGGTGCAGTTACGCGTTTTTATGCCCCCGTATCGAGAGATCGGGGGCATATTGTTTTATTCATGTCTGTCTGTCCGTCTGTCCGTCTATCCGTCTGTGAATCTGTCTGTCTGTCCGTCTGTCTGTCAGTCCGAAACTTAACATTGTCATTTTCTCCACAACCATTATGCGTCCATTATGCAACTTAACGCAACACTTAACATTGGCCTTTTCTCCAAAAGTATTCCACATACAAAGCTAAAATTTGGTATGTAAACTTCTTTCAATGGTATCTATCTGCTCCATGCAAATTGACCTTCCTCAAGGTCATCGTTTAACCCTTATCCACCCTTAACATGCAACTTAACGCGGCAACTTAACGCAACACTTAACATTGGCCTGTTCTCCAAAAGTATTCCACATACAAGGCTAAAATTTGGTATGTAAACTTCTTTCAATGATAACATGCAACTTAACGCGGCAACTTAACGCACCAACTTAACGTTGGCCTTTTCTACAAAAGTATTCCACATACAAGGCTAAAATTTGGTATGTAAACTTCTTTCAATGGTATCTATCTGCTCCATGCAAATTGACCTTCCTCAAGGTCATCGTTTAACCCTTATCCACCCTTAACATGCAACTTAACGCGGCAACTTAACGCAACACTTAACGTTGGCCTTTTCTCCAAAAGTATTCCACATACAAGGCTAAAATTTGGAATGTAAATTTCTTTCAATGGTATCTATCTGCTCCATGCAGATTGACCTTCCTCAAGGTCATCATTTAACCCTTATCCACCCTTAACATGCAACTTAACGCAGCAACTTAACGCAACACTTAACGTTGACCTTTTCTCCAAAAGTATTCCACATACAAAGCTAAAATTTGATATGTAAACTTCTTTCAATGGTATCTATCTGCTCCATGCAAATTGACCTTCCTCAAGGTCATCGTTTAACCCTTATCCACCCTTAACATGCAACTTAACGCGGCAACTTAACGCAACACTTAACGTTGGCCTTTTCTACAAAAGTATTCCACATACAAGACTCAAATTTGGTTTGTAAACTTCTTTCAATGGTATCTATCTGCTCCATCCAAATTGACCTTCCTCTAGGTCATCGTTTAACCCTTATCCACCCTTAACATGCAACTTAACGCAGCAACTTAACGCAACACTTAACGTTTGCCTTTTCTCCAAAAGTATTCCACATACAAAGCTAAAATTTGATATGTAAACTTCTTTCAATGGTATCTATCTGCTCCATGCAAATTGACCTTCCTCAAGGTCATCGTTTAACCCTTATCCACCCTTAACATGCAACTTAACGCGGCAACTTAACGCAACACTTAACGTTGGCCTTTTCTACAAAAGTATTCCACATACAAGACTCAAATTTGGTTTGTAAACTTCTTTCAATGGTATCTATCTGCTCCATGCAAATTGACCTTCCTCAAGGTCATCGTTTAACCCTTATCCACCCTTAACATGCAACTTAACGCGGCAACTTAACGCAACACTTAACGTTGGCCTTTTCTACAAAAGTATTCCACATACAAGACTCAAATTTGGTTTGTAAACTTCTTTCAATGATATCTATATGCTCCATCCAAATTGACCTTCCTCTAGGTCATCGTTTAACCCTTATCCACCCTTAACATGCAACTTAACGCGGCAACTTAACGCAACACTTAACATTGGCCTTTTCTCCAAAAGTATTCCACATACAAAGCTAAAATTTGGTATGTAAACTTCTTTCAATGGTATCTATCTGCTCCATGCAAATTGACCTTCCTCAAGGTCATCGTTTAACCCTTATCCACCCTTAACATGCAACTTAACGCGGCAACTTAACGCACCAACTTAACGTTGGCCTTTTCTCCAAAAGTATTCCACATACAAGGCTAAAATTCGGTATGTAAACTTCTTTCAATGGTATCTATCTGCTCCATGCAAATTGACCTTCCTCAAGGTCATCGTTTAACCCTTATCCACCCTTAACATGCAACATAACGCGGCAACTTAACGCAACACTTAACGTTGGCCTTTTCTACAAAAGTATTCCACATACAAGGCTAAAATTTGGAATGTAAATTTCTTTTAATGGTATCTATCTGCTCCATGCAGATTGACCTTCCTCAAGGTCATCATTTAACCCTTATCCACCCTTAACATGCAACTTAACGCAGCAACTTAACGCAACACTTAACGTTGGTCTTTTCTCCAAAAGTATTCCACATACAAAGCTAAAATTTGATATGTAAACTTCTTTCAATGGTATCTATCTGCTCCATGCAAATTGACCTTCCTCAAGGTCATCGTTTAACCCTTATCCACCCTTAACATGCAACTTAACGCGGCAACTTAACGCAACACTTAACGTTGGCCTTTTCTACAAAAGTATTCCACATACAAGACTCAAATTTGGTTTGTAAACTTCTTTCAATGATATCTATCTGCTCCATCCAAATTGACCTTCCTCAAGGTCATCGTTTAACCCTTATCCACCCTTAACATGCAACTTAATGCGGCAACTTAACATTGGCCTTTTCTCTAAAAGTATTCCACATACAAAGCTCAAATTTGGTATGTAAACTTCTTTCAATGATATTAGGTTAGAGGGACAAGGTCATTTATGTAGGTCAAGGTCAAATATCAATTAAGGTCATAATTATAGAAAAATAGCCATTTCGGGGGCATTTGTGTTTCACAAACACATCTTTTTTTTTTGTTGAAAAGCAGCGAAATTCTGTTTCATTGCTTATTTATGACGTCACGCGATATCTACGGGAATATTTATCGAATGACTTAGTTTGTATCTATAAACGCTTAATCCTTTACCAAACAAGAACACATTTAGGTCTAGATCAGTAGGATAGAGGACCAAAAAATTTTGAAGGAAAGTAGAAAATACAGATAATTCTTTTCCTACAATATTTTCTGTGTTCTAGGGTAATGTTCACAAATTTGACATTCATGTACATACATGTTGCCGTCTGAAGCTTTCAATTATGACTGGCATGGAATTTTGTTCTTTGGGAAAGGTTTGAAAAGTGTGATTCATTATGCTATTAAAATTAAGGGCCATTTGTAAGCTGTGAAAAGTATCAGTCCTAGTCTGTCTCAGAGGGCTGCTCATGCTTACTAGGACTGAAATCTTTTAGGCCTACTCTTAATCTAGAACGATGGGCGGATCAAGAGGGGGTCGGTGGGTCCGGACACCCCCCCCCCACCCTGGCAATGGCCGACAATTAAATTTGGACTTTATAAATTTAGTGTTACGTTACATACATTTTAAGACATGGCCGGAAAAAATCCTGGATCCGCCCTTGACTGAACGTTTATTTTATCTTACTCTATCTTAAATTGATTACTAGTAGCCAAATGTATGGTGTTTACACTTTGTATTATCGTCCACGAAAACTAGACAATCTTTATCACATGGTCAAAAGAAGCATGATAACAAAATCTTGGATACCCGATAGCTTCCAAAGATCTGGCTCCAGAAAACATGTACTAAACATAAACTGTCCAAATACAATAGGACTGTTCTAATCATTATTATAATCATCATCAGCAGCAACAGCAGCATCCCTCTAACGGCAGGTTTCACAATTCTTTTCTCCTAATGTTTTTAAGTCATTTTAGATCTACGTGTATATCAAATAGGAAAGCCCAACCAGGCCCCGGTTTCTCGAAAAAACTTAAGTATGTTCTCATGCTCAAATCTGAGCATCGTGGTCAAATCGCACGAAATCCACGTGAACATCAATTGAATACCAATCAACGTTGATTGGTATTGAATAGAAGTTGAGCATGAACTCATGAGAATATACTTAAGTTTTTTCGAGAAACCGGGCCCAGGTCAACTATGCCTCCCACTCTCATTCATGTGACTCAATCATATTATATATTCGTCTATTTAATCCATTACCAAACGATAAAATTTTAGCGTGATCTAAATTGAAAGATCCTGCAGACGACAATTTCAAGTGAATGAAATTTCACATTTTTCGGTCTTTTTACATAGAAAACATTGTCACAAGCAATTCCTTCATTTTCCACGATGTTTTCCAAAGCCTTTATCTCTTGGGGAGTCAAAAAAGTCACTGTGTGGTAATGGGTTAATGGGTCCAGATGGTGTGACGTCATGTATAACCACGAACGCTACTAATTAAAGCTCGACATCTATCGGCTTTTCCCGCTAACCACACCTACTTTTAATCATGAATATTGATTAGTAAGGTTTGTTCCAAATTGTCAACTATTGAAATGTAGGCTTGTCGAATTGTCATTTGACGTATTGAATAATGTGTAAGATGCATTTGATAAGCGTAGAATAGTAAAATGGTAAATTGTCAAGTCTTCATATTACACGTTGTCAAATGTTCAAGTGTAAATTCACTATATTACAGCTAACAAAGTGTTAATTGAACACTCTACATTTCACAATTTGTAAGTTTACTCATTGTAAAATATATAGTCAGCATTTTACAATACAAAAAATACAATTGACAATTGAACATGTTACAAAATTACATGTATATAATTTTGGCGTTGATTCTGCCCCATAGAAATAAAGCGGTGTTTAATTTTGAACGTATAAAGTATATATTGACACTTCCATAACTAGTTGTATGATTAGCTCAGTGGTAGAGCTGCCGACTTGAATGCTAGAGGTCAGGCATTCCAATCCAACCCCGGTTACATCTTTTTGTTCCCCTATTCTTTTTTTACATTTTTCAAACAAAACGATTCTAGAATTGGCAAAAACTTAATACAAGAGGGCCAAGATGGCCCTATATCGCTCAACTTAGAGATCATCAAAATGATAACTACCCCTGCGAAAAAAATTCAAGAACTTATTTCTAGTACTAGAACTGTTCTTGAACTTCTATAACTATTCTAGAAATTCTAGAACTTGAGTTCTAGAACCTGAATAAAGTTCAAGAACTTAAGCTCTACAACATCCTTACCGAGCCTCCAGCTGCTCGCCCACATAAATTAACAACCTCAAACCAGACATGCAGACGGGACAGATGATAGATATATATCTATTTTCGATGTTTGACAACTTATAAAAACAAGAATTGTGACGATAACATCTTGCACAACACAAGCTGGCTCCACAAAAAAACAACTATTTCTCAATCAAGAAGTTATGACATGTGTGATTTTCTACGAAATATTTACATCGTGCACTTCAAAGATACAAGGACTCTTCCATGCTTAGTTGTCTTCAATGCCATAAGGGACCTTTTTTGCAGATTCATGATAAAATGGTTTGTTTGTACAGATATACAATTTCTTACAGACAAAATGGTTGTCCATGGACTGTGTAACTCACATATGTGACATATAAAGCCCCGACTCGCTTAGAATCAGTGTTGTTGTGAAAGCATTATGTCTGTTTCTATGCAAAAAGCAATTTTGGCAATCAAATCATTTGGCTATGAGAAAAATACGATTTTCTATGAAATATTTATGGTGAACGCAAAACAACAGTGACATTATTAGCACATGCTTATTGCTTTCAACCAATCAATTTTCAATTAACTTTTAATTAATGTTATTTTGTCAGATGCATATTGTAAATAAACATTACAAACCAGAAAGTTAATGGCAAAGAATTTTGTGCTAAAAATATACTGGGTATACGATTATGTTTTGACAAACCGTCAGTGTTGTTATAAAACCTTGTAAGTACTGCTTGAATCAAGCCATATGTACGAGATTTTATAACAACACCTACAAAAATGATATTTGTTTGTTTGAATTTTGTCGCGGTTTACTTGATAAAAACATTCCCATTGGTTTTGATGCATTTAACAAGAGCCTTCATCACTTCGTCACTGGTTGTGAAAAAAATCTTGTAAGCATCGCTCAATACATGTATTTATTGGATTTTAACAGACTTCTATAGAAAAAAATTAAGATTACCAGAAAACAACAGAATATTATTTTCTCGCGGTACGAAGTATAGCGAGAAAGAGTTGTCTTATCGATACACGATAGTAAAGGGTTTAAAGTTTAGGCTATACTGCACGAGTTGTCCCGTGCGTATTTGTACATGTGATTAGTGTGTAGAGTCATTCTACCAGGCAATCTCAACGAGAATAGTCGCTAAATTCAGAGCTTTGGCATTTTAGAGGGCATTTGATTTACCACGTGGCATGGCTTCTACGGACGAGCAAAACCAGTTACTTTCGCAAATGGAGGTATTGGTTTCGAGTAGGCTTGAAGCTTTTGAGTCTCGTATGGTTAGCGCTCAGAGGGCTTTGTCTGATACTCATTTGGCGAAATTGCAGCAAAAGTTTGGTACCAACGACACTTATCAGTTCCGCAAAAAGGGTCATGAAGATCAGTACAAGTACAACCGGGAGGTTCTTTCCAGTCTGAGAGAAGCAGAAGCGCATTTAGGGGAGATTTCTTCGCTAGACGCACCACCAGCGCTGTCTGCAGCTCGTCGTAAATTGGTGGAAGGTATGAACACCATTTTACATAGACAGAAAATGATAAAACTTGCAGACTCGTCAGATTCAGGTTGGCGTGTAGTACAGGAATACGAAGCACATCCACTCGCCGAAGATTCGGACGATGAGAAGAAAATTTATCGTGCGCAGATGCATGCTGACCGTAAAATAAAGCAGGAAAAGAAGAAGAAAACACGTCGTTTTAATCCTTACACTACGTCGCAGTCAGCGGTTGCTACCTCACCGGCGTCTACCATCCAGGGGCGTATGCAGCAGGGCGGCAGGAAACCAGGGCTGTGCTTTAAGTGCGGGAAACCGGGTCATTGGCAACAAGACTGTAGGGTCGTAATGGATTCGAAGGTCGAGACAAATGGTTCTAGTCAGATAAGTAGATCTCTTTTTGATTATTATTGTACGAAACATGAGAGTAGCTCAACCACTGTGGTGGATAAGGCAAATTACGCATGTTGTGATGATAATGAGAATGAAGTTGTTTCTCCAGTCGGCAGATTAAGAGGTAAGATAGATTTTTGGCGTGAAAACGGTGCCGACGTTTTTTTGATTGATGTCTTAAGCCATGGATACAAGCTTTTAAAACTATCCCATCGTCAATTAAGCTTAGAAATAATAGGTCCGCTCTTGACAATCAAGACATTGTTTCTCGTGAAATAGAAAAGCTAGTCGAAAAGGGATGCGTGCGTGAGGTCGATCAATGTCCGACAGTTGTCAACCCTTTAACAGTTGCGTTCAATAAATCGAACAAACCGCGTTTGGTTCTCGATTGCAGACATATTAACGTTCATTTGTTCAAATTCAAAGTTCAATTCGAAGACCAGTCTGTAGCTAGGCAACTTTTCAGTAAAGGCAATTTCTTGTTCTCATTCGATTTAAAGTCGGCTTATCGCCACATTGAAATTCATGAAGCGCATAGAACATTTCTAGGGTTTTCTTGGATAAAAAATGGTAAAGAAATTTACTATGTTTTTAATGTACTTCCGTTTGGGATAAGTGTAGCTGGTTCAATATTTACAAAAGTCTTGCGGTTTGTTGTGAAACGCTGGCGTTCAATGGGTCACAAAATAGTCATGTTTTTAGATGACGGTTTAGGCGGTGGAAATACTTATGACGCGGCTTTAGCCCTATCAATTTTTGTCAAAAGTGATTTGGAACATTTCGGTTTTCTGCTCGCGCATGACAAGTGCGTTTGGTTACCAGTACAGTCTTTAATTTGGCTAGGCTATGTATGGGATACGATGAACGGTACGATATCGGTCACAGAAGAACGTTTGTCGAATTTCGAACGTTCGATTGCGAGTATCATAGATCAGGTTTCAAAGGGAAACAACCTTGTTTTTGCTAGAACTTTAGCGAAAGTTGTTGGGCAGTTAATGTCTATGAAATGCACAATAGGTGCGGTGGTTCAGTTGCGAACCCGGGCTATGTATGCATGTTTGAACCAGCGGGCAAGCTGGAGTTCACCTGTGTTGGTGAGTGCAGATGCACTTAATGAAATGATGTTATGGAAGGAACAGGTAAGATTTTTGAATAGAGCTGTTATAGCTCAGGCTGTGAATATGCCTGATTTACACATTTTCAGTGACGCGAGTGACTCTGGGTACGGTGGTTACATCTCTGGTGATGTGGAGAGTCAGGTTGTAGGTAACTGGTCGGTAGGTGAAAGCAATTGTAGCTCTACTTGGAGAGAGCTTGAGGCTGTGAATAGATTGGTACATTCGTATGCTGATAGTCTGGAAGGACTACGTGTTTGTGTTAACACTGACAATAAAAATGTTTGTAGTATTTTAAGTAAAGGTAGTGGAAAACCACATTTACAAAGAATTGCAATGAATATTGACACTATATTATATGCAGAACAAAGTCTATAGCAGTTGATTGTAAGTGGATACCAAGAGAGATCAATGAAAAGGCTGATTTTCTAAGTAGATGTCACGACAGCGATGATTGGTCGGTACTGGACGGGGTAGTCCACTTTTTGGATAAAAAGTGGGGTCCTTTTACGGTTGACCGATTTGCTACGGATTACAATGCTAAATGTGAGATATTCAATTCAAGATTCTGGTGTCCGCATACTAGCGGCATTGATGCATTTAAGCAAAACTGGTCAAATCAGGAAAACTAGGCAGTGCCGCCCCCGCGACTGATTTGTCCCTGTATTGATAAAATATTGGCAGACAAGTGTTCATGTACACTGATTATTCCTGAATGGAGGTCCGCTCCGTTTTGGCCAATTCTTTTTCCTGACGGTAAAAGTATTGCAAAGTTTGTAACGGACACTCATTATTTTAAACCTGGTATTCTAACAAAGAGAGGAAAGGGAAGAAATGGAATATTCGACGGACGTCCTCTTAAATTCGGATTGTTAGCTGTAAAATTTGATGCTACTTGCTAATTACTTGCTTTGTACTTTACAGGCCTAGGGATTGAATCTAGGATAGAGCAATGTATAGACCAGGCAGGGTTACCAAGTACTAAATTCGGCGATTTACCCAGAAAAATGGCAGAGCAGTTAACGTATGCGAAGAGTAACAGTACCAACGTCAAATACGTATCATATTTCAACAAATGGAAAACGTTCATTGAGGATAAAGGCGGTTGTGCGGTTCCAGCATCTCCTATTCATGTGTCTCTTTATTTATCAGAGTTAATAGATAAAAAGTGCTCTTATAGTGTAGTTTCCGCGACAGTGTATAGTATAAAGTGGGCTCACATCGTACAAGGTATCGACGATCCAACTACGAACAGCTTCCTTACGACGTTACTTGAATCCGCGAAACGGACACAGTCTAAACCAGTTACAAAGAAGGATCCAATCAACGCTGACGTTCTCAAGGACATTTGTTCCGAATACACGGAATCCACTGACGTTCTGTGATCCGAGATTTATGTTTTATGTTACTCGGATTCGCCGGTTTCTTAAGATTTGACGAAATAAGTTCTTTAAGGTGTAATGACATTCACTTCTATGAAAATTATTTTTCCTTACGTATAAGAAAAGCAAAAAACGACCAATATCGTTTTGGTAACAGTGTTGTTATTTCAAAAGGTCAATCTGTTTCATGTCCATATTCTATACTAACCCAAAGAGCCAACGCAACACGAACTTTAAATTACAATATTTTGATTATTGAAAATGTGAATTTGTTGATTTTGACTTCATTTTGACCGCTGACCATTATGATATCACCAGGAAAAACAAATGGGCATAAATCGATTCCGTAACGCAAATAACGTTACAAACGTAATGCCGGGGTGTGTTTCAAAAATGAAACCAAGATCAGTATCTTGTGTGTCCTCTTGAAGCATTGAACACAGCATAACCTATCTGTGACATCGAACGTAACTAACGTCGACAAACATTTATAGGAATATTTTCTCACTCTTGAATTAATGTTTGTCCCATTTCACGCAAGGTCCTGTGGTTGGACTGGGCGTTGACGTAAACGCATGTCAAGCAGGTTCCATATTTGCTCAGGAGGTCAGATTACCACTTTTAGGCGTTGCACCACTGGAGACAGACTCGTGTGTGCATATGTAGTAAACTGGGACCCACATAAGGACGTCGAGGTCGGAACCCACGTTTACGTAACCTGTTACGTGTCTGTGCACTTATACGGCGACCGTGGTTCCCAGCTGTTGCAGAAGCCTTTTTGTTGCTAGCCCAAAACCGGTCTCTGAGAATTTGGTTTCTCAACTTGTCCTGTACCTTGGTAGTTACTCGACTTCTGAAGGCTCTTAGCATGTCATAAACATTACCGAAAACGTCAAAACAAACGTAAGCAAGAAAAATAAATGACATTGAAAATAACAACAAAAATGGATTTTTTAATCCAAATGGAACTTCTAACACATTCAGACATGGTTAATGAGTAGGATTAATTGAACATACTGGTTTGCTGAAACTTCCGCTATAGTCATGCTACCGTAGACCACGCAAAGGCCAATAGCCGGGTAACCACGGTCAGCCAGGAGCAATCCAATCATCTGCGCCTTTCGGGACAATGCTAAATTGCGGCATTTTTGTCTATCACCAGACAGATTTTTTTACTTAATCTTATCGGGTTATCTTGCGACTTTCCAAAAATGCACGTGCGCCGGTTTATTACACACACTGTTGCACGTGCAGCGCGGATATAGGGTTTTGAACCACGGACTCTGTGTTCAGCGAAGCATAACAATTCTTACTTTCTTTTTATGTGGACAATAAAATCACTATATAGAATAATGAAATCTGAAGTTTCGTTGTTCTATCATATCTCATTAAAAAGTTACAACAAAATATCTTGTTGCGTTGGCAGTTTGGGTTAGTATATGTTAAAACGTTATATGTTGTTGACTGGTCAGTCTGTGTCTGATGCTAAATATCTATTTAGACCATGTTACAAGTCCGGTAAAATTTGTAATTTGATTCCTAAAGATAAACCATTAAGCTATACTAGAGCAAGAGAGTGTATAATTGGTAGATTGCGCCCGTACTCCGCAGATTCGAACATAGGGTTACATTCATTTAGAGCCGGTGGCGCTACAGCCGCAGCAAATGCGGGCTTTACTGATAGGTGTTGGAAACGTCATGGTCGGTGGAAATCCGACAGTAGTAAAGATGGCTATGTTGCCGATTCTATTGAGCATAGGCTGGAAGTGTCAAAAAGTTTAAATCTTTAGGGATAGCAATGAATTATGTGCTAAAAATAGGCTGAGTTTACATGTATGTATTGATAAATCGTCGGTGTTGTTGTAACATCTCGTAACTGCAGTACAAATCAAACAGTAGCTACGAGGTTTTGGAATTGCACCGACAAAAATACATCATTTGTCTGAAATTACGTCACTTCTTTGATTTATGAAATCGTTCTCTATTGAATGTATGCATGTAATTAGCTACCCCCATCTTATTCGATAGCCCGTACTTTGTTTGTCTATACAGTCTGCCTGGTACATGCAGTTGTTGTTTGAGTTGTTCTTTAAAGGAGAGTATAGCTAAGACTATTATTTTCTCGCGGTACGAAGTATAGCGAGAAAGAGTTGTCTTATCGATACACGATAGTAAAGGGTTTAAAGTTTAGGCTATACTGCACGAGTTGTCCCGTGCGTATTTGTACATGTGATTAGTGTGTAGAGTCATTCTACCAGGCAATCTCAACGAGAATAGTCGCTAAATTCAATTTGCATATCGTATGGTACGGTAGAAGAGCATTGTAAGTATCCGGAAAAGCTTTGCTGTTTCGAATGCATAGAATGCAAAAGTGAGGTCCGACACTTCCCGGTCGACATTTAGACAAATGGACACAGGTTTCCAGAGCAATTTCATGAAAAAATGTTTTGATCTCTGGTTGTTCCTGGGCGAGTCGACTGGTAGCGATGTTAGATTGGACTGGATGCTTTGTTTTATTACCACTGTAGAATGATCGTTGTTAAAATACGGATAATACTTGTATGTAAACAGGTCCTCTAAAATACATTCTGCCTGGCCTATACAGTCTGCCTGGTACATGCAGTTGTTGTTTGAGTTGTTCTTTAAAGGAGAGTATAGCTAAGACTTTAAGTATTCTCAAGCTCATAAAGTTGCAGATGAATTTTTAAGATGAAATAATATCGCTTAATTTTGAGCCTGTGAAAATAAGACTTTTACAATCCTTGATGTCCTAAATATTTTTTTTAGCAAACATAATGGCAATGAATTTTGTGCTAAAAATAGACTGGGTTACCGTTACGTTTTGATACATTCGAATACTCTCAGATCTTATCGTTTCTAAAGATAGCTCGAACATATTACAGTAGCCGCCATGGGAGAATTTCTCCCATAATTCTCCACAAGCATAACATCGGAAGCAGACCTAACTAGAACTGTGGCAAAGCGGACGAATACCCCCCACTAGGGCCTTCTCACTGAAAAAGTGCTATTGGTCAAAAGATTCTTGACTTAGAGCATGGAAACGGATTTTAAACAAAGTCCAACTGTGACCTTGACCTTTGACCTTGGTGACCCAAAAACAATAGGGCACCTCATTGGGTCATGGGCAACAACTGTGTAAAGTTTTATGATCCTAGGTCAAACGGTTCTCGAGTTAGAACACAGAAACAAAATTGTAAATCTTGACTACCCCCCCCCCCCCCCCCCCCCTTAGAACACAGAAACAAAATTGTAAATCTTGACTACCCCCCCCCCCCCCCCATTAAAAAGTTCAAAGTGGCATAACTCTGAAACTAATGACTGGATCAGGATGAAAATTGCAGGTGCACAATTTCATATGATAGGAAACATCCTGATAAAATTTCAGAAAAATTGGTCAAAAACTGTGGGAGGAGAAGAGGACACAAGATTATGTCCACGGATGGACGGACAATCTGATTCCAGTATACCCCCCCATAACTTCGTTGTGGGGGGTATAACAACTATTCAAGCTACACCAGAAAAATATTTGAAAAAAACAATGTTCAAAAGTCGATTATAGCCTCATAAATGTGACAAAATTTTATCAGATAGAAAAATGGTGTAATTTACCGATTATTGACAGTATATTTCACTTGAATAAATAACGTTTTCAAAAGGTTTGATTTGTTTTGATGACATCATTTACGCGTGTTTACTTTCACGTTCAATATGGCGGTCTCTGTATTACGCTAGAGATCATGTTGTAAACCGCAATTCGTTGCAAACAATCTCGAGGGTCGCGATTGTGTTTTGATAAACTGTTGGTATTGTTATAAAATCTCGTAACTTGTAACCGCTTGATTCAAGATTACGAGATTTTATAACAACACCTAGGAAAATGATATTTATTTTGTCCGAAATTATGTCATGGTTAATTGGATAAAATTTTCCATAAACATTAGTGACTTAAATCATGGGAAACTGTTGTAATGATGCGCTAATGTCCAGCTTTAAGGTTTACAAACTGAGAATGGAATGCATAGCCAGAGGCGAAATTTGAAAAGTGCCAGTAATTCCTAATTTGTGTTACATTTCCATTCCAAATACAAATATAAGCATTTTGTATGGTTTAGAATTTTGAATTAATGCAAACTTGTGGAAATATTTGACAAAAATGTTCAAAATTACCTCCCTTGCATATGAAAATAGAGTAAAATAATATTTGTAAATTATTTTCTTCTTAAAGCATAATCTTGAAATCCGGCCTGGTGAATCAACTTATGTGAAGTGTATTTACAAGTGTGTGTAATTTGATGTATTTCGTATGGCTAGAAAGTGGTGTTTTCATTCTCAGTCCGTAAACCTTAACACAACCTGGTTCCATGGGAAAAAACAATCAAACTGCAATGTCTTACTTATCACAAGCTGCTTCCCTAGAAAAAACACTATCTCGCCAATCATGTGGTTATGAAACATATGCGTTGAGATCTGAAACAAGGGACCCCAGGATTTTCTATAGCACACAAATCCTTTGTAAATGATGCAACTTTGATGCATTAATGTCAAAGACATTGCAAATAGCAACAAATTTTGCACTAAAATTACACTGCGTTTATCATACATTCAAAGTAAAACAAGAATCGATACAAATGTTTTGGTTTATTTTAGGTTGGACAGGTATAGCGGACGAGAATTGACCTAGCAGAGCAGTCCATTCGATTAGCATGGGCTGCTCTGCCAGGTCATTTATCGTGAGGTATATCAATATGTATAAGTTGTTACTATAAATAGTCACATAATACATCCTGCCACCCCTATTTTCCGTTATCTGTCTAGTCCCTCATTAGTATCGTTTATTGGTAGCCCAGCCTTAAGCTGGGCTACCTTTGTAACGATTTTAAAATATTAACGTGCAGAGTTAGGGAGGCGATCATTGTACAGAATGTTCGACATATTTGTTGAAGCTGGTTAAATTGTACGTTGATAATGATTGTTACATTAACAACATGTTTGTTTTACATGCTTACACCATTTACAAGGAAATACAAAGCATAAAACTTGCATTTGTATAATATTTTAATTTCACACAGATGCGAATTACTAACCGCTTAATCATGTGACCGGATCGGTCCATAGAAATACCGAAACACACGAAGAACTATAACACATCATATTAACTATTGATGTTTATGCTTAATAACAGCAATAAGAGAATTTTGTATGAAGTGTTGAATAAATAACGGTAATATATAATCTCTATGAACTAATCCATTCTAAAATCGATACTGTAAATGTGTTTTGGTATTTACTAATGTGTTTCGTTATTTCTATGGACCAACTCAGGGGCGATAACCAATCTAATCTGGTAAATACTACTACATATACATTTTAATTTTGTTTTGGTATCAAATCACACAAGTGCCGCTGTGGTCTAATGGATAGAGTGCTAGGCTTTACAAAGTCTGAACACTTTTGTTCCATAGGTTCGAGACCCACTCACACCAGATATTTTTCCCCTTTTTGTATATTTTTAAATCAATAAGAAAGTTTTCATGAATTCTTCAAATACGCTTTACTTTTTTATTGGAAGCCGAGCCATGAGCTATGAGATATGCCCGTGTAGAGTTTGTTATGCGACCATTGCATAAAATGTTCGACCTATTTGTTCAAAATGGCTGAAATGTATGTCGATAGGGATTATTAAATTAAAAGCATATTTTTTGACATGTTAAGACATTCACGAGAAAATATACTGCATGAAATATGAATTTGTTCATTGTTTCATATACTTCAATTTCGATAGGGACAAATCCAAATTGTGTAAATATTATAAACTTTTGTAAGCTTTATCACATGTAAAAGTTTGAGTGGTGCAGTGGTTACGACACCGGACTTAGAGTTCATCATAGCTAATATGTCATGAGTTCAAATCTCGCTAGCGCTCGTTTTTTTTTCATATTTTTTTACATAATTACTTTTTTCATTTCTTTTAGTTCAGCTGCTGAACATGAGCAAAATCATTGAGCATTCAAAACACGATTCTTTCTGTAAACTTTAATTTTGTATTTTATCGAACGCTATGGTATGATTATTTCATACTCATGTCAGTGAATGTAAGCCCTTTAACATTTTTCTAAACAAGCTTTGGATTTCAAGCTTCATAAAGGAAAAGGCTTGGACAACATAGAGGCGAAAGAAAAAAATGCTGGTAACCAGGGGACCGTATTATCAACGATCTTACGACCACGAGTTTGTGTAAACTGTGTAACAAAACATCTGATTGCACGAGAAATCAGATTGGGCCAATCAGGTTTGCTGTCTAAGTAATTACGCAAAAACAAATTGTACGATCGTTGATAATACAGACCCCTGCATTTTTTCTGTTTGCCAAAATATTTCCATGGTATGTTGAACATCTTTATCAATTCAAATTAACTTAAATTTTGCTATTTGGGAAATGATTATATCAGTTTAAACCAGAATGCTTCAAAGGGTCACGCGACAAGATAAAACGTGGAATGTCGCCTTTAACAGTCGCGGAAGCGACATGGAAATTGCTTTTGGTCGAGCTTGAAATTCTTTTTTTTTTTTCAAAATATTTGCTGCATTTACAAGTATTTGATATTGAAGTTAGATAAATGTGAATTCATATTACGACCACCAAGTTATTAAAATAACAATCTCCATTTCGGCGCCATCAGCTCCATTTCTCCGATATAGCTAAATAAGTCTCATTGTGAGCTTTAAGGAAAAATGACTCGATTTACCATATGGTTGACATTATTAGCAAGGAAATAGTCAAACATGGATCCTCATCGGCTAGTGCATACATACCGTCTGATCAACACCCATGATTGGCTCTCAAAGCTTCTTCACAACATGTAGTAGATTCAAACTGACAGAATGTCGTTTAGTATTTTTCATGTTTAAAACACCCCTAATAAGTAAAATAAGGGATATGATAATAGTTAGAAAATATGTGGGATCTGAGAAATCCAGATATATTCAGAAATGTTTTATTTTCTACTAATATTTGTATACTATGACATACACTTTTGACATGGATTGTTTTTGTCGTGTACATTGAAATTGAAACTGTCGGATTCTTGCCACTTGCTAAACAAGAGCTTCGCAAAGCGGCGCATATACGCCCGAGAGGTGCTTGTCAGTAAAATTGGCCATTTTTTCGATTCAAGGGCAGTTAATTCAAAAATGAAAAGTTATCAAAAGTTTTTGTTTGCACAACAAGACACCATAGAGATTAATTGTGGCTAGTTTGATTAAATTCTGCTTGAAACTATAGGAGTTGCACACAGGAGAAAATGGACATTTTTGAGAAAATGGGCATTTTTTCTTAAATTCAAGGGCAGATAATTCAAGAAGGAAAACAGTTATCTAAATTTCGTAAGCGGTGTGCACACTTAGATACCATGGAGATTCATTGTGGCAAGTTTGATCAAATTCTGATCAAAACTGTAGGAGGAGTTGCGCACACAAGAAAATGGGCATTTTTTTTAATTCAAGGGCAGATAATTCAAGAACGAAAAGAGTAAATTAAATTCCGTAAGCGGGATGCACAACTAGACACCATGGAGATTCATTGTGGCAAGTTTGATCAAATTCCGATCAAAACTGTAGGAGGAGTTGCGCACACAAGAAATTGCTAACGGACGGACGGACGGACAGACGGACGGACGGACAGACAGACGAGCGGGGCCATAACATAATACGACACTTCGGGCGTATAATAATTTAGTACACAAATTTAGTCAAACAAATTATCAAACATTATTACCACTGCCAATTTGATCTGAACCTATCAAAGTCTCAACGTTTGTAATAGCATACTGGTACGCCAAATCAAATGCATAAATCAAGGCCATACCTCACGACTAAACATTGGTATCACAGAAACTTAATTTTAAAGATTTCTTTTACCCATTCTAGACACATAGTCCTTATTCGATCTGACCTAAAAATCGGTAATTAGTGCCTGTTCCCATCATTTTCAAGTAGACACCATGCAGAAACTTTTTGAGTTATTGCTGACCAAAAGATTCTGGGCTACTTTGGATGCTATGCATCAAAAATTTGTCTTGTCTTCTTTGACATTTGACAAAAGTCCTTTGTCTCTTGCCAATATGGTTAGATTTTATAAAGTAAAACAAAAACCTAAATTTGGAGTGTTGTCACGGTTCCCACAGACTTTAAAATCTGGGGGTGAAAACAGTCATTTTACAGCATACTTGCACCCCCTCTATATGAGACATAGAAGGCTGCCTGAAAAAATTGGGGGTGCAAGATTCAATTTTGGGGGTACACCAAAAGGGGGTTTTAGGGAACCCTGGTTGTTCTTAAAGGTCGCAACAACAGCTTGATTAAACCTGAAGTTACAACATTCTATAACAACACCAACAGTTTATCAATATATAATGGCAAACCTAGTCTATATTTATCACAAAATTCATTGCTATGAATGTGAATCATGTAAGTGAGAGAGCAGGTGGAAGCCTACCCTCCGAGGAGGTCATGATTCGCTATTATTTGACCCCTGCCGTTTTTACTGCATTTTTCGCCTATGTGCTGGTCATATCTATTTATAGCACAAAATTTGAAAATCGAGGGAAACCAGAAACGTTTTGATTTCATATGCACGGTCATGAGTGTAATTTACGATCTTATCGTCTAATGCACAATTCAATACTATATCAGTACAATCGAAAAATGCTTTATTTATTATTTCTTGCACGAATCTCAAACCAATTAAAAAATGACCGGGATTTCAACGATGAATCACAAAAAATATTGTGAAAACATTGATAGAAAATCACAATCTGAAATTTTCACCACAAGAAATACTTGTACATTACGTTCACTACCATTACGTCTATTCTACATGTATTTTTGGCTAATAACAGGAATTTGAAATTTTAGCCAATGAAATGTATCAAAATTTTTCAATGTTGTGCCATTTAAAGCAAGCGATTGGATAACGAAATCTCGCGAGATTAGATGAGATTGCTAATTATGAAAACAATAGAGTGAAATTGTTTAGTACATGTGTACTATAAACGTTTGAGAGGCGTTTTAAGAGAGTACTGGAAGCCCAGATTGGTTATTGTGGTAGTACTGGTGTGAGAAATTCCAGGAATCTATGGTTAGGTGCTCCAGCCTATGAAATATGATCAAAGCAGTTGGAAGAAGTAAACCCATCCAACAACCAAACTTTACCCATTTGAGAAAGGGGTTAACTGGACATAATTGGGAAAGGGCTCAATGATTAAAACAGAAATTTCTCTTTCATTTTTTTCTGGTAAAAAAAATGCAATGCCTCATTCATTGTATGCAAGAATTGAATAAAAGACATTAAATATTCAATATGTGCTAATGAAAACCATATATAATGTCACTAACTCTTTTCCAAACAGCAAAAAGTTGGACTGTTACAATTGGACAGCAGCAGCACTGCTGCAGACAAAGAAATTGATTTTGGACAATATAGCAAAACAAGAGGGCCAAGATGGCCCTGCATCGCTCACCTGAGAGGACTTTGAGACAAACATCTTGCAAACTTCAAACTCGCACTTTTTACATGACCCAGATATCATCAAGATAAACATTCTGAACAATTTTCACAATGATGAGTAAATATTTAGGTTCTTAGAGCAAAAATAAGTTTTGACCTTTTGACCTAGTTTTTGACCTAACATTAGCCACTTTCTACATGACCCATTTGTCATCAAGATAAGCAATTCTGAACTATTTTCACAATGATGAATAAATAATTTGATTTTTAGAGCAAAAACAAAATTTTACCTAGGTTTTGACCTCCCATGACCTACTTTATACATGCCCCAAATATGGTCAAAATAAACATTCTGAACAATTTTCACAATCATTCAGATATCATTATGGTTCTTTATGCAGAAACGAGATTTGACCCTGTGACTTAGTTTTTGACCTCACATGTCCCCCTTTTTACATTGACCAGATATCATCAAGATAAATATTCTGAACAATTTTCAAAACAATAAAGTAAATATTTTGATTCCTAGAGCAAAAACAAGATTCGACCTAGTGACCTAGTTTTAGACCTCGCAAGACCCACTTTTCACATCACCAAGATATCATCAAGATAAACATTCTGAACAACTTTTGCAATGATAAAGTAAATATTTTGGTTCTCAGGGTAAAAACAAAATTTGACCTAGTGACCTAGTTTTGAACCTCGAATGACCTGCTATTCAATTCACCAAGATATCATCAAGATAAACATTCTGAACTTTCACAAAGATTGAGTAAATATTTTGGTTCTTAGAGGAAAAACAAGATTTGACCTATTGACCTAGTTTCTGACCTCACATGACCCACTTTCAAAATGACCCAGATATCATCAAGATAAATATTCTGAACAATTTTCACAACAATAAAGTAAATATTTTGGTTCCTAGAGCAAAAACAAGATTTGACCTAGTGACCTAGTTTTAGACCTCGCATGACCCACTGTCACATCCCCAAGATATCATCAAGATAAACATTCTGATCAATTTTCGCAATGATAAAGTAAATATTTTGGTTCTTACGGCAAAAACAAAATTTGACCTAGTGACCTAGTTTTTAACCTCGAATGACCTGCTATTCATATCACCAAGGTATCATCAAGATAAACATTCTGAATTTCCACAATGATTGAGTAAATATTTTGGTTCTTAGAGGAAAAACAAGATTTGACCTAGTGACCTAGTTTCTGACCTCACATGACCAACTCTTAAAATGACCCAGATTTCGTCAAGATAAACATTCTGATCAATTTTCAAAATGTTTAAGTATATATTTCTGTTCTTAAAGCAAAACCAAGTTTAGATCCAATGACCTTGTTTTTGACCTTACATGACCTACACTTTGTACATAAGCTAGATATTAAGATAAATATTTAGGATAGTTTTGACAAAGTTTTGGGACTAAATTGGCATCTCAAGAGCAAAAGGAAGGATTCTGTAATATTTGACCTTGTGACCTAGTTTTTGACCTTGTATGACCCACCTTTGGTCATGACCAAGATATCATCAAGATAAAGATTTAGGACAATTTTGACAAAGTTTGGACCAAAATCGGCACTTCCAGAGCAAAAGAAATGATTTTGTAGGATTTCACCTCTTGACCTAGTTAATGACCTAGCATGACCCACTTCTTGACTTGACCTTGATATCATCAAGATAAATATTCATAACAATTTCTACAAAGTTTGGACCAAAATTGGCACTTCCAGTGAAAAAAGATGGATTTTACAATATTTGACCTAGTGACCTAGTTTTTGACCTCACTTGACCTATTTTTCATCGTGACCTAATTATCACCAAGACAAATATTCTGATCAATTTTCACAACGATTGAGCAAAAAATGTGGCCCCTAGAGCAGAAATAAGATTCGACCTAGTGACCTACTTTTTGACCCCATTATGGCCCCGATTCCAATTCTTTGAAGTATTTTGAAAAAGCATGACCCATAGATCATATGTGTGAAATATTATTGAATTCTGCCAAGTACTTTAGGAGGAGAAGATTTTTTAGTGAAAAGTTGACGGATGGACAGATGGACAGACGGACGCCGGACAACAGACCGATCACAATACCTCACCTCGAGCACTTCGTGCTCAGGTGAGCTAAAAAAATTATTGAGACAACAGGAGTTTTATTTGCCATGCAAACTTTTACTATAGCGGATGTCAAAAATTTGTATTGTTTTGTAAAATGCTTAACAAAAAGCCTTGAAAAAATGCATCAAATATTTATATGAGCATGGAGGCTTTTTACTTGTTACCTTGATGACAGACAGAACAATAGAAAGGTGAGTGTACAATAAACCGGGAGGGGTCCAGTGCAACAGGAAAGGCTTACAGCTCAACAGAGGGGTTTGAAGAGGGTAACAACTCAACAGCAAGGGGGTTTTAAGGAGGGGGGTTACAGCTCAAAAGCACGGGGAATTTAAGGAAGAATCACAGCTCTAGGGTAGAGAAATTTTCAGGGGGTTTACAGCTCAACAGAAAGGGGGGTTAAGGGGTTAAAGCTCAACAGCAGGGGGATTCAAATGAGGGGTTACAGCTCAATAGCAGGCAGAGTTTAAAGGCAGAATAACACTTGACATCTTGCAAATTTTCCGAGAACTTCGTACAAAAAAATAAATATATATTATTAAAATATGGTCTTTAAATTGCATATATGCCAAATCTTAGCTTTCTACCTTGTGTATTGGGTTAGATGTTGACGGATTTAAAACCCCATGATTTTTTGTCCCGGGGATAATATTTACAATAATGGAACAAATGGGGTTTTAAATCCGTCGACATCCTAGCCAATACACAATATAGAAAGCTAAGATTTGGCATAGATGCAATTTAAAGGCCATATTTTCATAATACATATTCATTTTGTACGAAGTTCTCGGAAAATTTGCATGATTTTAAGTGCCATTCCCCCTTTAAGAAGGAGTTACAGCTCAACAGCAGGCAGAGTTTAAGGAGGGTTTGCAGCTCAACAACAGGGGGATTTTAAGGAGTAACAGCTCAACAGCAGAGGGGAAGTAAATGAGGGGTTACAGCTAAACAGCAGGGCGGTTTTAAAAAGGGGTTAAAGCTCAACAAAAGGTGGAGTTTAAGGAGTTATAGCTCAACAGCAGTGGATTTAAAAAAAAAGTTACAGCTCAACAGCAAGCAGAGTTTAAGGAAGGGTTACAGCTCAACAGCAAGAAGGGGTTACAGCTCAACAGCAGGGAGATGTTTAAGGATGGGTTACAGGTCAACAGCAGGGGGATTTTAAGGATGGGTTACAGGTCAACAGCAGGGAGATTTTAAGGATAGGTTACAGGTCAACAGCAGGGGGATTTTAAGGATGGGTTACAGGTCAACAGCAGGTAGAGTTTAAGGAGGGGTTACAGGTCAACAGCAGGGGGATTTTAAGGAGGGGTTACAGGTCAACAGCAGGTAGAGTTTAAGGAGGGGTTACAGGTCAACAGCAGGGGGATTTTAAGGAGGGGTTACAGGTCAACAGCAGGGGGATTTTAAGGATGGGTTACAGGTCAACAGCAGGGGGATTTTAAGGAGGGGTTACAGGTCAACAGCAGGGGGATTTTAAGGAGGGCTTACAGGTCAACAGCAGGGGGATTTTAAGGAGGGGTTACAGGTCAACAGCAGGGGGATTTTAATGAGGGCTTACAGCTCAACAGCAGGGGGATTTTAAGGATAGGTTACAGGTCAACAACAGGGGGATTTTAAGGATGGGTTACAGGTCAACAGCAGGGAGATTTTAAGGATGGGTTACAGCTCAACAGCAGGGGGATTTTAAGGATGGGTTACAGGTCAACAACAGGGGGATTTTAAGGATGGATTACAGGTCAACAGCAGGGGGATTTTAAGGATGGATTACAGGTCAACAGCAGGGAGATTTTAAGGGGGGGGCTTACAGCTCAACAGCAGGGGGATTTTAAGGAGGGCTTACAGCTCAACAGCAGGGGGATTTTAAGGATGGGTTACAGCTCAACAGCAGGTAGAGTTTAAGGATGGGTTACAGGTCAACAGCAGGGGGATTTTAAGGATGGGTTACAGCTCAACAGCAGGGGGATTTTAAGGATGGATTACAGGTCAACAGCAGGGAGATTTTAAGGGGGGGGGGCTTACAGCTCAACAGCAGGTGGATTTTAAGGAGGGCTTACAGCTCAACAGCAGGGGGATTTTAAGGATGGGTTACAGGTCAACAGCAGGGAGATTTTACAGAGGGGTTACAGCTCAACAGCAGGGGGATTTTAAGGATGGGTTACAGCTCAACAGCAGGTAGAGTTTAAGGATGGGTTACAGCTCAACAGCAGGGAGATTTTCAGGAGATGACCCTAGCAGATGAGAAAAGTCATTAAACCCTAATCAATCAATCTATCTAATCTTTATCAAGATCTATTTTGTTATCTGCATCAGCTTTCGAACTGCATGACCCTAAATGTTGCTGTATAAAAGGGTTAATCTATTGATCTAAGGTCATGGACTCTTATAAAATTGCCTTAATTAACTCCTAAATTATTTTCTAATAAGACACTAATTTTGATGCCTTAGAAATACAAGGTCATATAGGTGTCATATAACAACCACATTCTTTTAAACATCGATTGACCCTTTCACCAACAAAAGAAATTTAGACTTTTCAAAAATTCAAAAGTTGATTGAGAAAAAATTTGTGTCAAAAATGTAACACAGACATTTTCTCCTTCTGTCTCAAGATTTTACTAAGTTAAACGTACACAAATTTTGTCTTTATCAAAATCAATTTTGTTGTCGGCAAAAGCTTTCTATTTGGAACAGTCCAAAATTTTGTTGTTTGGGAGTTAAGGTTATGTAATATGATATACCTACAATAGTAATTTATTTACAATGGGAACAAAATACAGCAACTCTTTTATAGCTCATGATAAATGACCTGGCAGAGCACCCCTAGCCAATAGCTAGGAATGCTCACCACCAGGTCAATTTTCATGAAAATGGTAACTATCAGAATTTTCATTAGTACTGTCTCCTTTTCCTTCAATTTTCTTTTTCTATAATGTAGACAAGAACCGTCAATATAATCAACAATTCGGGAAAGGATTAAGATATTTCTGTGTTTTTTCTTTGATTCCTCAGGGTCAAAAGTTGACAGTAATCAGACATGCCAAAATAGGCACTAATATAAGGCTAATTATCTGTATGATTATGATCTGTCATGCTAAAATAGACCTGTGAAGTGTAAACAGTATTGACACTAGTTAGTCTATGCAAACTGTGCAGGCTGACAAGAAACTAAACTTTTTACTCTAAGGTATACCTCAAGATGGATTACCTGGCAGAGCATCCCAGCCCATTGGCTAGGGCTGCTCTGCCAGTTCAATTATCATGCGCTATATAGTCCATAAAAAATGAACCTGTCACAAATAAATTTTTGTGTGGAAAGTCTGTTAGTTGAGCGTCTTAACAAAACATTCCCTAAGTCTGTCATTACATACACAGATGTCCCAAGTAAATTTTGATGGACTATAATTTTCTGGTTCTAGATTGTTTTTCCTATCTTACTTTATGTTCATTTTCCAAATGCGACATCTGCTTGATGCCTCCTAAGTCTGATCTGTTTCTCAAAGGTTCCACATACTTTCCGAAACTGCAAATTTCAGGGCGGTTCGAATTGAAACCTGCAGCGAACGATAATGTTGATGTTGATAGAGAAAAAATTTGTGGACAATAAAGCCCAGAAAATATTGAGGCAAAAGGAGAAAATGCTGGTTATCAGCATTTTCTTCTTTTGTCTCAATGTTTTCCAAAGCCTTTTCTTTTGGGGACGTCAAAACCAGCCCTTGTTTGGGAAAGGTTTGACATATTTTCCAGAGCCGTGTGCGATTTAGGCCGGTAGAGCTCTTCCAGAAGAGTCTGGTTCCTGGCTCTGATACACTACGTCGTAGAAAAAATACTACCTGGTGTATCAGAGGCGGGAACCAGACTAGCTCTTCTTCTTCCAGAAGACAACTTCTGGCCTAAATCGCACGCGGCTCTGGTGACATATTTTCCAGAAGGTCTCTTCTAACATGACAGGTGAAATACTATATTTGGGTAAATGAAAGTTAATTGGTAGTTCATGACTGTACCGATCCCTTAACCCTTTCCAAAACAACAAAATTTTAGGGGGATCCTCTTCAAAAACTGCACAACAAATGACAAAATAGATGTTTTTAAACATTTTTTTTGTAAAATATGGCACAGAAAATATTGAGACAAAAGGAGAAACTGCTGGTTATCAGCAGTTTCTTATTTTGTTTCAATGTTTTTCCAAGCATTTTCTATTAGAGGCATCAAAACATGGTCTTGTTTGGGAAAGGGTAAACCCATTACCAGACAACAAATTTTTACACTGGTCCAAATTCAAAGATGTTGCAGAAGACAATTACAAGCAACTGAAAGTTTTCATTGTTAGGTCTTTTGAGGTAGAAAACATTGTGGGAAGTGAAGAAATTGCTTATCACAAGTAATGGTAATGGGTTAACCCTTTTCTAATTTAGTACAGAAAGCCTGGTTTTGAAATCCAGAGTAGGTATAAATCCATTGAACATTGAAGCAAAATAAGAAAATCTATAACAAAAATTATTCTCCATTTCCTTCAATATTTTTCTATGTTATAATGTGCTAATATTCAAACTTGAAACACTAACAAATTAAGACCTGATGGTCCTCTGTATCATTCACTTGGATGTATGAACCATTTCACCCAGTCTAAGCTTTTGGCAGAATCAATAGGGAACGATTTTATCAAGTTAACCTTGACAAAATTTCGGACAAACAAAGAAAGCTGCTGGAAGTGTAGGCTAAGATCAGACTGCACATCTGTGCAGGCGGATCTTGGGCTATACTGAGGGACAAAGCTGTGGGGCTAATTCGGTTGTAAAAGTTACAAATCCCATCAGGCACAATCACCGTGGATAATCACGTGATACAATATTTTCAGAAAATCATCAATAATTTTGTAATTACTGGACCGATTTGAATTCGGTTTGAAACAGAGAATGTGGACAGACGTCACGCATTAGATGGACGTAGTTGATTTCTGATGAATTAACTGATAAAAAAGTTATTGAAGATAAACCAAAATTTTGGTTTATCTTCAATAACTTTTTTATCAGTTGATTTTTTAAAAATGCAACACGTCCTGTGGCTTATTCCTGGCATTTCCTCACCTTCTCTGCTTCAAACCGAATTCAAATTGGTCAAGTATTAAAAAAGATATTGAAGATTATCGGAATTTCTGAGTCATGTGATTATACACCGTGACAATGCCCAGCATGTATCATGTGAATTTATTATCTTTGACATCCATTATTCCGTCATCTTCAACTCCTTCAAAATTGGACCGGCCCATTTTTTCCTTTTGGAATGGGTTAAAGTACACTTGAAAAAAATTCTCCAAATAATTTTTATATAGTACTTGTCCAGTTCTTAAAGTTTCAATTACATTAAGCTGATCTAATATAATTCCTACTAGAAAACTCTAAATATGATAATTAACCGTAATATTTTCAATATTGTTACTTAACTTCAAAAACCTTGTAACTACAGCTTTAACAAAAGCCATAAATACAAGATTTTTGAAGAAAAGAAGCAATATCATTAGATGACCTTTAGAAACATAAAAGTAGTTCAAAATGAGCTACTTGAAATTTGGTAGTCTTATTTAGATCTTTGTTTGATTTCATTGAGCCAGGATCTGGAAAAAGGTCCTTTAATTGCATTTGAGAACAACCTGGGCCAGTATTCACCAACATTTCTAAATTGATTTTCTAAAGTAAAATTGCATTACAACCAATCAGAGTGGCTGAGACAAACTTAACCCTTTCCCAAACAAGACCTTGTCTTGACATGCCTAGTAGAAAAGGGTTGGGAAAACATTGAGACAAAAGAAGAAACTGCTGATAACCAGCAGTTTCTCCTTTTGCCTCAATATTTTCCTAGCTGTATTATTACAACAAACCAATCTTTATCAACATCCATTTTGTCGTCTGCAGCAACTTTCAAATTAAATCACCCTTAAATGTTTTCGTTTGGGAAAGGGTTGAACAAAAGAATCTGCCACTCGGATTGGATGGTATTTCACTGTACTTTAGAAAATCAATTTAGAAACGTTGGGTGAATACGGGCCCTGGACTCGGACCAGCCTGTGCAGAATGCACAGTCTGATCAGGATCCAGGTCATTCTCTTGTAGCTTGTTCATGACCAGCAATACCAGTAAGAGAGCAGCATGGATACAAGTCAGACTCGACTTATGCACAGGCTCCATCTGGAAAACATTGTTTTCTAAAATGCCATAAGGGACCTTTTTCCAGATACTGGCTCAATTGACCAAACACCGACTGTCAATCAAAAATGTTGATTAGCCAATGGACAATCAGAAAAATGTCATACACCAATTGTTCTGCGTTGCACGTGCTATTGTATCAATTTATCGACGGACAATCAAAACAATCGACATGCCAATGGCAAAGAATTTTGTGCTAACAATAGACTAGGTTTATCATTATGTTTTGATAAACCATCGGTGTTGTTACAAAATATCGTAACTACGGCTTGATTCAAGCCGTAGTTACGATATTTTATAGCAACACCCACGAAATACTATTGTTTGTCCGAAATTACGTCACTGTTAATTTAATAAAATCATTCCCTAGCTATTAACGATCACATCCCCATTGTTTGTCTTAAATTCTATGTTGGGCGGAGAGATCTGTCGATTGGCGTTTGGTCAATTATCATCGTGTCCCATGCTCACTGACACTGATAGTTAACTAGAACTGTCTCAGGTGACTTGATACCCCCGCACAAGCTTTCATTACAAAAAGGGCAATATGTGTATCAAGCTTAGAGTTGCTAGCACTTATGGTTTAGAAGATAAGGTCTAGACAAAAATGCAAGGGTACAAACAACAAAGGGCAATAATTCTTAAAGCTGGTATGACAGAGTAACAATTCTTTTACATGAGACTTTCTGACAATGAGATGTATAAGTGTACCAATTTTGAAGTTGCTAGCACTAATGATTTAGAAGATATTGTTCCGGACAAGAATCCAAGGGTAAAAACAACAAAGGACAATCACTCTAATGGTAGGCATGCCAGAGTAACAATTCTTGTACAAGACACTTCCCCACAATAAGATGTATAAGTGTACCAAGTTTGAAGTTGCTAGCACCAGTGGTTTAGAAGATATGATCCAAACAAAATGTAAGAGTACAAAAAACAAAGGGCAATAACTCAAAAAGTGTGCGTGGCTGAGTAACAGTTATTGTATATGACACTTCCCCAAAATGAGATGTATAAGTGTACCAACTTTGAAGTTGCTAAGACTTGTTGTTTAGAAGATATGGTCCAAACAAAATGTAAGGGTACAAACAACAAAGGGCAATAACTCAACAAGAGTGCCATGGTCACAATATACGCCGCCACTTATAAAACTTGAGACAAAAAAAATGACATTGACAAGGATTTATCAATATTCACTCAAAAACCTGTAAAAAGTTGTGTTCACAAAAAGGTTTTTATAAATATCCAGTCACAAACCTGGAAGGAATTGCGTTCACAAGGCTGAAATATCATTAAGCCCCAGAGACTAAGATTGGAGGGGGCATAACTCAGGCAAAAATCAACGAACCATTAAATCCTTCCTTCATGCACATCTACCAATTAAGGTAATAACATCCACCAAGTTTCATTAAGATCCAGCCAGAATCTTAGGAGGAGTTGCGTTCACAAGGCTGCAATTTCAATAAGCCCCAGAGACTAAGTTTTAAGGGGGCATAACTCTGGCAAAAATCAATGAACCATAAAATTCTTCCTTCAGGCACAACTACCAATTGAGGTGATAACATTGACCAAGTTTCATTAAGATCCAGCCACAATCTTAGGAGGAGTTGCGTTGACAAGGCTGCAATTTCAATAAGCCCCAGAGACTAAGTTTTAAGGGGGCATAACTCTGGCAAAAATCAATGAACCATAAAATCCTTCCTTCATGCACATCTACCATTTAAGGTTATAATATCCACCAAGTTTCATTAAGATCTAGCCAGAAACTTAGGAGGAGTTGCGTTGACAAGGCTGCAATTTCAATAAGCCCCGGAGACTAAGTTTTAAAGGGGGAATGGCACTTAAAATCATGCAAATTTTCCGAGAACTTCGTACAAAATAAATATGTATTATGAAAATATGGCCTTTAAATTGCATCTATGCCAAATCTTAGCTTTCTATCTTGTGTATTGGCTAGGATGTCGACGGATTTAAAACCCCATATGTTCCATTATTGTAAATATTAACCCCGGGACAAAAAATCATGGGGTTTTAAATCCGTCGACATCTAAGCCAATACACAAGGTAGAAAGCTAAGATTTGGCATATATGCAATTTAAAGACTATAATTATTTTAATAATATATATTTATTTTTTTGTACGAAGTTCTCGGAAAATTAGCAAGATGTTAAGTGTTATTCCCCCTTTAAGGGGGCATAACTCTATGGCAAAAATCAATGAACCATAAAATCCTTCCTTCATGAACATCTACCAATTGAGGTGATAACATTGACCAAGTTTCATTAACATCCAGCCAGAAACTTAGGAGGAGTTGCGTTGACAAGAATGCAATTTCAATAAGCCCCAGAGACTAAGTTTTAAGGGGGCATAACTCAGGCAAAAATCAACGAACCATAAAATCCTTCCTTCATGCACATCTACCAATTGAGGTGATAACATTGACCAAGTTTCAAGAAGATCCAGTTAGAAACTTAGGAGGAGTTGCGTTGACAAGGCTGCAATTTCAATAAGCCCCAGAGACTAAGTTTTTAACCCTTTCGTTTGCAGAATTATTTCCCAGAAATGACTTTTTCCCTATTTCCAAGCAATTCGTGTATACACATGCTTAATAAATAGATTTTACTAGCAGAATACCCATAAACCTATATATCATTGGAAAGGTTATTTAATTTCCTTCAACAATATGATAAGTAACTGATAGAAAATTTGCATCTCATCAAAATCTCGACCTCTAGCCCCATGACCCCTGTCAGGCCCCCTGCCACGACCCCCGACCACCCCCACCCCTACGATTTGGGACTGGATTCGGTTTAGGGTTATTGGAATCACTATCGGAGTCACTATTCGAAGTCTTCGAAACATTTCTAATGTACAAATCGCCTTTTTACCACCTAAAAATCAAGGTAATCGCTATCATCATCGTCCGGCACTGACATGGTGATTCGCCGGACCTCTTCTGCAGAATATTGAACCCTCCTGACCATCGTAACAGCTCATACAAACCCAAAAACTGTGTTTTTCTTCACATTTCACAAGAACATAACACTTTCGCGCAATAATTCCGGTGTCATAATAACTTTAATAGTGTAAAAATTGCTTTTAAAAGCCCATACCCCCCTAAACAGTATAGGCGTTCCTGAACCGCACTTTAAAAGCGCGCTTGCAAACGAAAGGGTTAAGGGGCATAACTCAGGCAAAAATCAATGAACCATAAAATCCTTCCTTCATGCACATCTACCAATTGAGGTGATAACATTGACCAAGTTTCAAGAAGATCCAGCCAGAAACTTAGGAGGAGTTGCGTTGACAAGAAAAGTGGAGGGACGGACGGACGGATGGACGGACGGACGGATGGACGGACGGACAGACGGAGAAGATGACGCCAATATACATCCGCCTCCGGCGGCGTATAAAAAGTGGGTGTGGCTGAGTAACAGTTATTGTACATGACACTTCCCCACAATGAGATGTATAAGTGTACCAAATTTGAAGTTGCCAGCACTTGTGGTTTAAAAGATATGGTCCAAACAAAATGTAAGGGTACAGACAACAAAGGACAATAACTCAACAAGAGGGCCAAGATGGCCCTGCATCGCTCACCTGAGAGGACTTTGAAACAAACACCTTGCAAACTTCAAACTCGCATGATCCACTTTTTACATGACCTAGTCATCATCAAGATAAACAATCAGAACAATTTTCCCAATGATGAGTAAATATTTTGGTTCTTAGAGCAAAAAACAAGATTTGACCTTTTCACCTAGTTTTTGACCTTACATTAGCCACTTTCTACATGACCCATTTATCATCAAGATAAGCAATTCTGAACTATTTTCACAATGATGAATAAATATTTTGATTTTTTGGGACAAAAACAAAATTTGACCTAGGTTTTGACCGCCCATGACCCACTTTATACATGCCCCAGATATTGTGAAAATAAACATTCTGAACAATTTTCACAATGATAAAGTAAATATTTTGGTTCTTAGAGCAAAAACAAATTTGACCAAGTGACCTAATTTTAGACCTCCCATGACCCACTTTTCACATCACCAAGATATCATCAGGATAAACATTCTGGAAATTTTTACAATGATAAAGTAAATATTTTTGGTTCTTACAGCAAAATCAAAATTTGACCTAGTGACCTAGTTTTTGACCTCACATGGCCCCCTTTTAACATTGACCAGATATCATCAAGAAAAATACTCTGAACAATTTTCAAAACGATAAAGTAAATATTTTGGCTCCTACAGCAAAAACAAGATTTGACCTAGTGACCTAATTTTAGACCTCGCATGACCCACTTTTCACATCACCAAGATATCATCAGGATAAACATTCTGAACAATTTTCACAATGATGAAGTAAATATTTTGGTTCTTAGAGCAAAATCAAAATTTGACCTGGTGACCTAGTTTTTAACCTCGAATGACCTGCTATTCATATCACCAAGATAAACTTTCTGAAATTTCACAATGATTGAGTAATTTTTTTAGTTCTTAGAGGAAAATCAAAAATTGACCTAGTGACCTAGTTTCTGACCTCACATGACCCACTTTTAAAATGACCCAGATTTCGTCAAGATAAACATTCCTGACAATTTTCACAACGATAAAGTAAATATTTTGGTTCTTAGAGCATAAACAAAAATTGACCTAGTGACCTAGTTTCTGACCTCAGATGACCCACATTTAAAATGACATAAATTTCGTCAAGATAAACATTCTGAACAATTTTCACAATGATAAAGTAAATATTTTGGTTCTAAGAGCAAAAACAAAATTTGACCTAGTGACCTAGTTTTAGACCTCGCATGACCCACTTTTCACATCACCAAGGAATCATCAGGATAAACATTCTGGAAATTTTCACAATGATATAGTAAATATTTTGGTTCTTAGAGCAAAATCAAAATTTGACCTAGTGACCTAGTTTTTAACCTCGAATGACCTGCTATTCATATCACCAAGATATAATCAAGATAAGCATTCTGAATATTGACAATGATTGAGTAAATATTTTGGTTCTTAGAGGAAAAACAAAATTTGACCTAGTGACCTAGTTTCTGACCTCACATGACCCACTTTTAAAATGACTCAGAGTTTGTCAAGATAAACATTCTGAACAATTTCACAATGATTGAGTAAATATTTTGGTTCTTACAGGAAAAACAAGATTTGACCTAGTGACCTAGTTTCTGACCTCACATGACCCACTTTTAAAATGACCCAGATTTTGTCAAGATAAACATTCTGAACAATTTTCACAATGTTTAGGTATATATTTCCGTTCTTAAAGCAAAACCAAGATTTGGCCCAATGACCTAGTTTTTGACCTTACATGACCCACACTTTGTTCATAACCTAGATATCAAGATAAGTATTTAGGATAGTTTTGACAAAGTTTTTGGGCAAAATTGGCATCTCTAGAGCAAAAGGAAGGATCTGTATTATTTGACCTTGTGACATAGTTTTTGACCTTGCATGACCCTCCTTTGATTATGACACAGATATCATAAAGATAAACATTTAGAACAATTTTGACAAAGTTTGGACCAAAATTGCCACTTCCAGAGCAAAAGGAAGGATTTCACAAGATTTGACCTCATGACCTAGTTAATGACCTGGAATGACCCACTTCTTGATATAGCCTAGATATCATCAAGATAAACATTCAGGACAATTTTGACAAAGTTAGTGCAAAAATTGGCACTTATAGAGTAAAAAGATGGATTTCACAATATTTGACCTAGTGACCTAGTTTTTGACCTGGCTTGACCTATTTGTTATCATGACCTAGATATCATCAAGACAAATATTCTGATCAATTTTCACAACGATTGGGCAACAAATGTGGCCCCTAGAGCAAAAAGAAGATTTGACCTAGTGACCTACTTTTTGACCCCATTATGGCCCCGATTCAAATTCTTTGAAGTATTTTGAAAAAGCATGACCCATAGATCATATGTGTGAAATATGATTGAATTCTGCCAGGTACTTTAGGAGGAGAAGATTTTTTTGTAAAAAGTTGACGTACAGACAGATAGACAGATAGACAGATGGACAGATAGACAGATAGACAGACGCCGGACAACAGACCGATCACAATACCTCACCTCGAGCACTACGTGCTCAGGTGAGCTAAAAAAGTGGGCATGGCTGCACAATCATTCTAATGGTAGGCATGCCAGAGTAACGATTCTTGTACAAGACACTTCCCCACAATAAGATGTATAAGTGTACCAAGTTTGAAGTTGCTAGCACTTGTGGTTTAGAAGATATGGTCCAAACAAAATGTAAGGGTACAAACAACAAAGGGCAATAACTCAAAAAGTGGGCGTGGCTGAGTAACAGTTATTGTACATGACACTTCCCCAAAATGAGATGTATAAGTGTACCAAGTTTGAAGTTGCTAAGACTTGTGGTTTAGAAGATATGGTCCAAACAAAATGTAAGTGTACAAACAACAAAGGGCAATAACTCAAAAAGTGGGCGTGGCTGGGTAACAGTTATTGTACATGACACTTCCCCACAATGAGATGTATAAGTGTACCAAGTTTGAAATTGCTAGCACTTATGGTTTAGAAGATATGGTCCAGACAAAAATGCAAGGTTACAAACAACAAAGGGCAATAACTCTAAAAGTGGGCGTGGCATAGTAACAGTTATTGTACATGACACTTCCCCACAATGAGATGTATGAGCGTACCCAGTTTGAAATTGCTAGCACTTATGGTTTAGAAGATATGGTCCAGACAAAAATGCAAGGTTACAAACAACAAAGGGCAATAACTCTAAAAGTGGGCGTGGCAGAGTAACAATCCCTACACAGGACACTTGCCCACAATGAGATCTATAAGTGTAGAAAGTTTAAAGTTGCTAGCACATATGGTTTAGAAGATATGATCTGGAGAAGTATTTTGTCCACGGACATACATACATACATACATACATACATACATACATACATACATACATACATACATACATACATACATACATACATACATACATACATACAGACAGACAGACAGACAGACAGACAGACATACAGACAGGTTGATTCCAGTATACCCCCTAAAACATTCGTTTTGCGGGGGTATAATAAAACATTCGTTTCGCGGGGGTATAATAATAATGTGGGAATCGGATTGTATATTACATAGAGTCTGTTTGGTAGATTCTATGCGAAATAAACATTCAAGAGCGTGCAGCGCATTGAATGTTAATTTTGCGTAGATTCTTCCATACAGACTCTAGCTGACTTAGCGTTTGCTAACAGTTCATTGGAGATGGGGGCATGGCTAAGTGTAGGCATCACATAAACTTATCAGCAGTCTCATTTTAGATAAATGCAGCATTATAACGGCAATACTGCAATTTCATTGGTCCAAAAAGTAGGTTGAACACTAAGCAAGTATACTGGTCAAAACCCATCCACTAGGTAAAGTGCAAATGGGGACAGGAGTAACAAATGTCCCCTTCTTAAAAGTTTTTGCAATAACTTATATCTGCATTTAAACTTTGGTGGTATAATTATTTTCCTTTGGAAAATACAACAAGAGTTGTCCGCGGACAACATAGCTCGCCTATACGGGAGCTTGTCACAAAATCAGCCAATTTTTTAAAAGTATGTCAAACTCCAAGGTCAAGGTCATGAGGTCAAGGGTCATGGTCCCAAATGAAAGGTCTTGGCACGAGGTATCCATGTGTGAAATATCAAGGTTCTATCAATAAAAGTGCATGAGATATAGGCCAGGTTAAAGTTTTTCAAAAGTAGGTCAAACTCCAAGGACAAGGTCACTAGGTCAGAGGTCATGGTCCCAAATGAAAGGTCTTGTTGGAGAAGAAGAATTTTCAAAGATTTTTAGAAAATTTAAATCAAATTAAATAATTAAAATTCGAGTTCTGCAAAAATTTTATTCTTTTGAAGGAATCTGGTAGAGATTCATGCAAGGAAGATTTCTGTAAAGCTTGGTTGAAATTGGTCCAGTTACAGTTTTGGAGAAGAAGAATTTTTAAAGATTTTTCAAAAATTTTACTCAATTAAATTAATTAAAATCTAAGTTATACACAAAATTTATCTTTTTGAAAGAATTAAGAAGAGATTCATACACAGAAGATTTCTGTGAAGTTTGGTTGAAATTGATCCAGTAGTTTTGGAGAAGAAGAAATTTAAAAGATTTTTCGAAAATTTAAATCAATTAAATTAATTAAAATTCGTTCTGCGTAGATTTTATTCTTTTAAAGGATTTAAGAAGAGATTTATGTAAGGAACATTTCTGTGAAGTTTAGTTGAAATTGGTCCAGTAGTTTTGGAGAAGAAGAATTTTAAAAGATTTTTCGAAAATTTAATTCAATTAAATTAATCAAAATTTAAGTTAAACGCAAAATTTATCTTTTTGAAAGAATTAAGAAGAGATTCATACACAGAAGATTTCTGTGAAGTTTGGTTGAAATTGGTCCAGTAGTTTTGGAGAAGAAGAATTTTAAAAGATTTTTCGAAAATTTAAATCAATTAAATAAATTAAAAATCAAGTTCTGCACAGATTTTATTCCTTTGAAGGAATTTGGTAGAGATTCATGCAAGGATGATTTGTGTGAAGTTTGGTTGAAATTGGTCCAGTAGTTTTGGAGAAGAAGATGTTTACGCACGCACGGACGGACAGACACAGTCGGACGGACACATGACGGACACAGGGCCATGACATAAGCCCCGCTGACCTTCGGCCAGTGGAGCTAAAAACTATTTTCATTTCTTAAATGAAGTTTTCAGAGTCAAAGAATCCCATGGTTTCTTTAAACATTCAAGTGAAATCTCTTTTCTTAAATGTTTGAAGAAACCATTGGATTAGGTTCAGAGTGAGTTCGAATCGGGCGTTCGAAAGGCGTGTACGGTGCACTTTATCTCGCCAAAATTTTATTTTCCCTTTAAAAAATACCAATCAATAAATTAAAATATTTCAACATACCATAATATTAGATAATTCAACTTATTTGATAAAAAATAACATTTCCTTATTGATATCCAGCAATATTTTTTTTTCTTCATGGAGCTATGAAACTTAATAAGAAAGACCTGAACGTCTTGAGTCGCTCCACAGGCCTGAATTTCTTTTAGTATTAAATCCAAGTTTTACTAGATTTTTGAATACTTGTGGTTCTAACAGCAAAAACAAAGTCAAAACCAGTAATCATGTGGTCAATGCAAAAAGAAAGTAAATGATTGACTAATATTTTAGGGATGTTAGAGCGGTAATAAAATTGAAAACTGTGATTTTGCCAAATTCAAGGACACATAATTCAGTATGTTTATTTAAAATCAAATCGAAAATTAAACACATGCAAGATCTTATGGTCACTATCATTCTGTTCAAATTTTGTATATATTAGTCAATATTTGTGGCTTCAAGAGTGGAAAAAGTGTCGAAAAACTGAAATTTTGTCAATTTCAAGGGCACATAACTCAGATTGTAACGGTGTGATCATGCTGAAAATTCCATATAAGCAAGATCTTGTTGTCAACAAAATCCTTTCCAAGTATCATCTTGATTGGTTAACATTTGTGGTTGTTAGAGTGAAAACAAAGTCGAAAATGGCAATTTTGTCAAATTCAAGGGCATAGAATGCTGTCTTATATTCTGTCCAAGTTATGTCTTGATTGGACAGTATTTTTAGAATTTAGAGTAAAAATAAAGTCAAAACCAGCAAAATAGAGCCGAAAATGGCAATTTTTGGCAATTTCAAGGGCACATAACTCATGCTATAAAATTCAGATCAAGCTGAAAATTTTACCAAGGCAAGATCTTATAGTCAGCATCATTTTGTCAAAGTTTTGTATTGTTTGGTCAATATTTGTAGTTGCTAGAGTGAAAACAAAGTCAAAATACAGCCGAAAATGACAATTCTGTCAATTTCAAGGGCACACACCTCATGATGTAAAATTCAGATCAAATTGAAAATTTTACCAAGGCAAGATCTTGTTGTCAGCATCATTCTGTCAAAGTTTTGTATTGATTGTTCAATATTTGTAGATTTTAGAAGAAAACTAAAGTCAAAAATTGCTATTTTTGACATTCAAGGGCAGATAACTCAGCTTATTCTGGTTCAAGCCATATCCTTTGAAAAAATCTGAGAGAGGGTCACCAAAGGATCATTCCTGTGAAGTTTGGTTGAAATCCATTCAGTAGTTTTTGAGAAGAAGATTTTCAAAGAAAAAGTTTACAGATGCAGGCACGGACGCAGGCATGGACGCACGAACGACTGACACACTGCCATGACAATAGCCCGCTGGCCTGAAAGGCCAGTGGAGCTAAAAATTTGCTCGACAAATCAGAATGAAATCAAATAATATTATAGGTTATTGCCTTGGAATTTTGTCTTTTTAATCATAATGTGTATGTTAAATGCATATTTTGATTTATGAATATCGAATAAGTTATTTTAAACATAAAATTAAAACATTTCATTTTTTTCATTCTTTCACATTTCAAGGGGGCAGCTGGTTACCAGTCCTGGGTAACATGCCCCCCCCCCCCCATTTGATTTTTTGCTGTTAATAATAATGCTTATTTTTAATGCATATCTTTTTTTCATAATTTTGATTTTTTTAAAATGAGTTATTTTAAACATTAATTGAAACATTTTAGATTTTTTCATTCATTCATATTTCAAGGGAGGTTGGGGTGGTGGGACAGGATACCCAGGCCACCCATGGGCAGGCCAGGGTAACGTGTCCCCCCAACCTCCTTGGATTTTTTTCCTTTTTAATCATAACATGTATTTTAATGTGTATTTTGTTTTATGAATATTGAAACTTATAAAATAAGTTATTTTAAACATAAAATTAAAACATTTTAATTTTTTCATTCTTTCACATTTCAGAAGGGGAAAGGCTACCCAGGTCCTGGTAACATACCCCCCTCCTTTGGATTTTTCCCCGTTTACTCATTATGCCTATTTTTAAAGCATATTTTGTTTTATAAATATTGAATCTTTTAAAAGAAGTGATTTTAAAACATAGAGTTAAAACATTCTAATTTTTTCATTCTTTCACATTTCAAGGGGGGACCAGTTATAACCTAGGCCTGGTTAACATGTCTCCCCCTTGGATTTTTTCCTTCTTCATCATAATGTGTATTTCTAATGCATATTTTGTTTGATAAATATTGAATCTTTTCAAATAAGTTATTTAAAACATAAAATTAAAACATTTTTATTTTTTTCATTTAATCACATTTCTAGGGGGGTAGAGGTGGGAAAGGTTACTCAGGCCTGGGTAACATGTTCCCCCACTCCCACCCCCTTGGATTTTTTCCTTTTTAATCGTAACATGTATTTCTAATGCATATTTTGTTTTATAAATATTGAATCTTTTCAAATAAGTTATTTTAAACATTTTTTTTTTTCATTTTTACACATTTCAAGGGGGTGGGACATGTTACCCTGTTACCTTTCAGTGATTTTTTTACCTGCGCATCCTGCAACTTTTACTCATAATTTGGTCTCTAGGATGCAAAGTTTTAAATCTAACGAGTCCCAGGATGCAACAATTTTTACAGATTTCCTTTTGAAAAAAGTGTATTGGACTCACTAAGCTAGTAGCTGGACTCATTGATATCTATGGAATCCAGTGAGTCCCCAGGACTCACAGTCTAATCTCAGTCTCTTGTAAAATTATCACTGACACTTTCAACATGAGACAAAAGATATCCTGTCCAGTATCTAGCATAGGATTCCAAGAAATGATATTTTGACAAGAGGACCATGATGGCCCTAAATTACTCACCTGAATCAAGATGACTTTGAGTGATAATGGCAATTTTGTCAAATTCAAAGGCTTACAAATTATATATAAACTTCCAAATATTGACTAACTGCCCTAGTTTTCTGACATGTCCTTTAAATCATGCAACATGTTATGCTTTTATTTGTTGTTTTTTAAAATCTTGTAACTACCACTTGATTCAATTAAGCCATAGTTATACCTCACGAAAAATGACCTGGCAGAGCAGCCCATGCTAATCGAATGGAAAGCTCTGCCAGGTCAATTCTTGTTCGCTATACCAGATTTTATAACAACACAGAGGTTCCATCAATAGCGATATTTGTTTAACAGTAAACTCAGTGGATATATTTATCACAAAATTCATTGCAATTGTTCTAGAATTGTTAAAAAATATTTTAGATCTTCTACCTAGCACATAAAGAATGAATTTCTGTCTTTAACCCATTACCACACGCCTTTTGACAGACTCCTTTTGACACCCCACAAGATTATGGCTTTGGAAAACATGGTGTAAAATGAAGAAATTGCTTGTGACATGTGACAAGCAATTTCTACATTTCCAAAAAGGTTTTCTACCAAGAAAGAACAAAAAATGTTAAATTCTGTGCATTTGAAATTGTCGTCTGCAACACTTTTGAATTTGGAGCAGTCCAAAATTTGTCGTTTCAGGGTGTACAACGTTCGAACTGCATTATGGGTAATTTCGGCTCCGCCGTGGGGAATTTTGTTGAAAATTTCCTCGACTCAGGTAAGTGTTTATCAAATATTTCCGCCAATTTACGACCGATTTTGAAAAACCAACGTGGAGTGCCCCCGCCTTAACAAAAGCAATCATTGGATGTTAATTTCATGTCCCTACACACAGGAATAAAAAAGTTATTGAAGAACAAAATTTGGAAAACGCGTTTTCTGATGGCACCGCCGTGGAGAAATTTACAATGTTTTTGAAGAAAAGGTCCTAAAATACCATTATCCGAGTACGAAAGCATGTTGTGTGTTATCAGAACGAGCCTAACTGTGGTCCGCTTGACCATAACCATCAGAAATCTGATTGAAACCGTGAAATTTAAGCCGTTTGTAAAATTGCTCCGCCGTGGAGAGTGCAATAAAAAGCTCCACCGTGGAGTAAACACATGTTAAAAGACATGCATTGTGCTTTGCCACCGATAGGAAACGGATCGAACCATACAAATGCATCTTTGTATATCACCTATGTATTATCTTACTTAGATCATGCCTGTGTACGTAGTAAGACCGTAAAAAATATACATGGTGTCTCAAAAATGCAATCCATTCTTCTAGTGCAACAACTCCTTGAATCCTATACCGATTTCCATGTTTTCATGTATGAATATGTAAGTTCGGGAGACCGGATCTATCTGTTACACGGGGCAAGTTGTTACACATACAGCTGCGCGACAATGACCTCACGCACAATGTTCTAAATTTCATGATAATTATGGTATCTTTTTTCTTTTGTTTTTCTTTGATATAAACTTCTCAATAGTCCATCTTGGAGATTAGATAAAAATGCAAATTATAATTGAAAATCTGAAAAAAATCGTATGAAAGTAAATTGTCTTTGAAATTTCCTTTTGACCCGGGTTGCTCATCCTACATCATAAATGTGTTTTCACAGAAAAAATAAATCTATGTTTCTTTGAAATCGATCTTTTCTACAAATGCCACACTGTTTACCCATGAGATTATCTGAAAATTCAAAAATGCGAATGGGGCAAGTTGTTACATATTGTTTTCGGCAAGTCGTTACGCTGTAATGATACAGTAGGCATGTTGTGAATTTGTTTGGTCTCGTAATACATAGCATATCCTTTTTTTCCTACAATGATTTCTATCGGTATTTGTGCTTCAAACATAGTTTACCAAGTTTTCTCCTCTGGACGTAATGAAAAGGCCCCAAGATATTTGAAACGCCTTGGGGAATAGGGTTGTGATGGTAAATGGTAAATACAGCGACCTTAACAGGTATGACGAACTGCCCATGATGACCAGAACCGACACGTTTAGCCCTATAATGATTTGCTGAATTTGAAATAGTCATTCTAACTATCTTTGTGGTCATCCTGGATCCGCCCTTGCTGCCCAAGTTCGTCAAATATGACTGACTTCCGGATGCCATATACCTGAAAATGTCTCGATCAACGACCTCAAAGTTGGTTACAATATTTTTGTCCAGGGTCGGTCTTGTCCAAGGTGTACCTATTTTACAAAAAAGAGAGGAAATTTTAAATAAAAATCCTTTTAAATTATTCTAGTCAGCCATGATTCATGAAAGCTAACAGCACGATTTTTATAGATATTTTGAAACACGAAAAAGCATATTAGAAAAAAGCACAGATTTCTTTGGTGGGATTTGATTATCATATAAAAGTGAATATATTGCTGTAATGCTTCAGAAACAGACGATCCAGCTCCCATGTAACTAGTAAGGGCTATTGATGGCTAAACCGCATATTAACCTTATGACATCATGGAAATATGTATAAAATGTGTATCAATACTGGTTAAGCTTTTGTTAGAAAAATATTTTGCAGAAGTAATTGCACCCTGTGTTATCCCAATAGGGAAACGTTTTAAAATAAACAAGTACATTTTCAACTGTGTAATTGAAAAGAATATAAAGCTGTAACAAACTTTTATTGAATCATTGGAGGCCTTCCACATCATGTAAATTTATTAATGGCTCTTGGAGCAAACACATTACATTGGTTAAAATTTGGAAAGGCAACTTTGGGTGCTTGACCGTACGGGTTCTAGACGTCTTTCCTATTTCATAACACTGGGCTTGACCTTTATTTTAATTTTTATGTCATAGTGTCATAATGAATAAAAATGTTTTAAGAAGCACAATCAAATTTTTACTGAAAACAAGTTTTGGACCAAAAATATCACCTTCATCAATAATATGTATACAAATGGCATTGTTACCGGTTTTGAATTTCTATGTAATTTAGCTCAAAGTAAGAGGAAACATGAATGTTTTGTGATAATATGGTATCTTGACAAAGACTCCAACATACTTAACTTTGGAATTCAAATTTACTCTTTTCGCAAATTTTACTGAAAAATATGCACATTTCAATGATTAATTTAATAAATGAATAATAATAATACAAAAAAAATCACGTTCACAATAATTTCCTCAAATAGTTTTTCTGGTATGAACGTAATGCCTTATGTGTCTCGGAGCAAATTCAATAGACAGATCTTGAAAATACATAAAACTAAGGTTTTGGGACAAAAGAAAAAGGGGAAATGTTTCGTGGCATAGTGGGAATAAGTCAATGTGCCTTTTTGGAATCAAGTTTTGATTATCTTAGATACTAATTGCATTTTCATAGCTTGTATATGGTCCATTATCACCATGCAGAATTAAATGAAAACTCATGCGTGGGCAGATTTGAGACACCCCCTTTCAAAGATAATTTACTTTCATACGATTTTTTTCAGATTTTCAATTTTAACTAGCATTTTTATTTGAATCTGATCTCCAAGATTAACTTTTGAGAAGTTGATATAAAAGAAAAATAAAAGATAAAAGATACCATATCATCAAAGTTTGTGCGCGATGTCATTGTCGTACAACTGTAGGTGTAACAACTTGCCCCGTGTAACAGATAGACCCGGTCTCCCCTACTAAATAAAAAAAAAAATAATATAAAAAAAACCTTTAAGAGCTGTATTAACCATTTCCTAAACAAGACATGGTTTTGGTGTTCCTAGTAGGAACATATTTCATTAACATAGAAGGAGAAGAAATTGCTGATTATCAGTTTCAAAAAATATTTTCTATGTTGTAATATACACATTTCATTCTTACGATATCAGTTTTTGTTGTCTCCAACTCTTTTTAAATTAAGACAGTCTAAACTTTGGTCGTTCGGGAAAAGGTTAAAAAATCATTTTAACGGCGAACTACTTAAATCATACAATTACGGAGACGCATGAAAATCAACGGAAAATACCATATACGTAAAATATTGTGATTGTGGGCATATAAAGTTATTCTAAATTATTAGTTATCTTAAAAGCGTTTAGTAGTACTCTCCAAGTAAAGCATTAAAACAATAGGACGTTAACTGTGTCACGTCTTGCGTGTACAAGATAATACAAAGGTGATATACAAAGATGCATTTGTATGGTTTGATCCGTTTCCTATCGGTGGCAAAGCACAATGCATGTCTTTTAACATGTGTTTACTCCACGGTGGAGCTTTTTATTGCGCTCTCCACGGCGGAGCAATTTTGCAAACGGCTTAAATTTCACGGTTTCAATCAGATTTCTGATGGTTATGGTCAGGCGGACCGTAGTCAGGCTCGTTCTGATAACACACAGCATGCTTTCGTACTCGGACAATGGTATTTTAGGACCTTTTCTTCAAAAACATTGTAAATTTCTCCACGGCGGTGCCATCAGAAAATGCGTTTTACAAATTTCGTTCTTCAATAACTTTTTTATTACTGTGCGCAGGGAGGTGAAATTAACATCCGATGATTGCTTTCGTTAAGGCGGGGGCACTCCACGTTAGTTTTTCAAAATCGGTCGTAAATTGGCGGAAATATTTGATAAACACTTACCCGAGTCGAGGAAATTTCAACACAATTCTCCACGGCGGAGCCGAAATTACCTATAATGCAGTTCGAACGTTGTACACCCTGCGTTTGGTAATGGGGTGAGAGATTTCATTCCCTAATTTAGTTTTGAGAGTATAAGATTGGTTATTCTAATGCATGTAAAATCTATCATTTTTTTCAAACATTCTGCTGATAAGCCAAGAAAACACTTTTTTTAAGTTGAAACGAAAAAGACACAAATTTCATATACACGTGAACTGTGGCTTACCACAATAAATTCAATTTTAAGAAGAAAAAAATATCACCAAATTAGTTTCAGATATGTTATGAATGTTAATGATGTTGCATGAAATATTAAGATGTTGCTTGAATTTCATTATGGATAGGCTACCTTAACACATACAATTAAACACAATTTTTAAGGTATAAAATCAGTGTACTTCTATAGCTATAGACTCTCCCACATATGTGGAGCAATATTATTTATTAGATATAATAGTGCACACTTAATCAGAACTGTAAGAATTAGGGTATAAAATTTATGTACTTCTAGCTATAGACTCTCCCCATTAGTGAAACAAAATTATGTATTACATCTAATGGTGCACATTTCTTAGGAATTAAACTAGATCATGATATCAAGTCATTATACATGCTTTACCTGCTCTGAAGTAGGACCCATCTTGCCAAAGTTTTGAGTTCAGTTATATCCACACTCTGGTAATCTTGGTTAAGAATGTAAATGGAAATGAAAAGTTAATTAATAACGATCACAATTATATAGATCTAGTTAGACCACAACTATTGAGATGTAAATGTACTAAATAAATTAAGAGTTCAAGAATAACTATCACAAATATATAGATAGATCACAACCATTGAGATGTAAATGTACTATGGAAACAAAAAGTTCTAAATAACTTTCCCAGATATATAGTTAGACTACAACTATTGAGACGTAAATGTATGTGTTGCTATTATGCCCAACCTAAGTGGGGTAAATGAATATATCTCATGTGCTCTTTCCTTAAATATTCGTCACATGTCATCCTGAAAGGAACCTTAGGGGAAGTGTTTAAAGTATTGACCCTAGTCAGTATGGGTAGTTCGCTTTTCACTTTGATATATTTTTTTTCAAATGTAGACTGTTTCCCTTATCTTGCTATATTTTGTTTTCCAAATATGATCTGCACGATGGATAATCATGTGATGCAAAAATTACTGAATATCTTCAATAACTTTGTTAATACAGGACCGATTTGAATTCGGTTTGAAGCAGAGAATGTGGACAGACATCACGCATTAGATGGACGTGTTAGATTTTTGAAAAATCAAGTGACAAAAAAGTTATTGAAGATATACCAAAATTTTGGTTTATCTTCAATAACTTTTTTATCAGTTGATATTTCAAAAACCCAACATGTCCAGCTTATTCCTTACATTTTCCCACTTTCTCTGCTTCAAACCGAATTCAAATTGGTCAAGTATCAAAAAAGATATTGAAAATTATCGGAAATTCTGAGTCACGTGATTATACACCGTGATCTGGTTGAACTCTGCTGAGTCTGATCCATTTCTCAAAATTTAGTTTCATGGGCTTCCCATAAGGTACGTTGTAGCGTGACAGGTCACATATTTAAATACTATGCCATCAACGGCCTTGTGATACTCCCTAAATAGGGAACAATTTTATCTGGTTAACCTTGACGTAATTTCGGACAAACAAATATAATCTCGTGGATGTTGTTATAAATTCTTGTAACCATGGTTTGATTCAAGCTGTAGTTACGCTATTTTATAACAACACCGACAGTTTGTCAAAATAAAGCAGTAAACCCAATCTATTTCCAGCTCAAAATTCATTGCCATTGGACACGTCTGTCCAAATTTTTGAGGTTTTCTTAACCCATTACCACACAGTGACTCTTTTTGACTCCCCACAAGAAACTGGCTATGGAAAACATTGTGGAAAATGAAGAAATTGCTAGTGACAAGCAATTTCTTCATTTCCCACAATATTTTCCACACAAAATGATTAAAAATGTACTTTTTCATTCGTTTTTAGTTGTCGTCTGCAACATCTTTGAATTTGGACAAGTCTAAATTTTGTCGTTTGGTAATGGGTTAAGTAGCTTAGTTGAACTCCTTTTGTTTCTAAAGGTCATTAAATTTTTATTATCATACTAAGTGTTTTCATGTAAGAACAAGTATTAGATCAGCTTTGTAATTGAAACGTAAGAATTAAACGCGACGTTATTTCAGACAAACAAATAGTATTTCGTGGGTGTTACTCCTCCTAAGTTCCGGCTGGATCTTTTTGAAACTTGGTCAATGTTATCACCTTAATGGGTAGATGTGCATTAAGGAAGGATTTTTGGTTCATTGATTTTGGCCTGAGTTATGCCCCCTTAAAACTTAGTTTCTGGGGTGGCGTATATAGTGACCATGGCACTCTTGTTCACTATCTGTCAAGATCCAATTTCCCATAAATGTTATCCAAGTATAAAGTGCAAGTAAGTTAATTATATACAGACTTCATTTAGAAAGTTAGGAATTTACTTGGACAGAAATGATCTTGCTATCCATGTTGACAATTCCATACGATATTTCTTAAATATTTTTTACCTGTTTGTATGTCTAAAAACTAGCATGGGTCCCTTTAACCCATTACCAAATGGGAGAATTTTAAGATGATCCAAATTGAAAGAAGTTGCAGATGGCAATTCCAATGAATGAAATTTAAAATTGATTGGTTATTTTGGGTAGAAAACATTGTGGGAAATGAAGAAATTACTTGTCACAAGCAATTTCTTCATTTTCTACAATGTTTTCCAAAGCCATTGACTTGTATGGAGTCAAAAAGAGTAACTGTGTGGTAATGGGTTAAGTCTGACAGACTGACTTGGTTCGAAATAAGTAAGTCCTATCATTTTTTGTCCAATCCTAGACTCGCAGACTTCCCTTAGTGCAGAACCATAATCAGTGATATCAACGAAAGTCCCCTGTCTATAAACAGGTTGAATTTCAATGTCTTTTAAGAAAGCACTGAAGAGAAAATAAAGAACCATTGAGGATCTTAAAGTTTTCTTTAAGCGCCCTTTAAGCACTCTATAAGGTACAATCAGTTAAGTTTGAAAATGTTAAAATTCATTAAAAGTCCTTAACTCCTTTAAAACAAGGCTGTCTTTTGACATACCTATTAGAAATATAAAAAAAAGGATTGGGAAAAAATTGAGGCAAAAGAAGAAAATGCTGATAAGTAGCATTTTCTCCTTTTCCTTTCCTTTTGCTTCCACATTTTCTGATCTATGTAATATGCAAATTCTATCTTTATCAACACCCATTTTGTCATCTGCAGTAGATTTTAAATTGGACAGCCCTAAAATGTTGCCCTTTGGGCGAACAGTTAAGCACTCTTTTAGAAGTTAAGAGCAATCAAGCTTGGAAAGTTAAAGTTCATTAAAAGTCTTTAGATGAACCTGTCATACAAGTCAAGTGAAATTTTACATGGCCCCGATGGCCAGATTGAAATTTGGAAAAAGACAAAAACCCATTTCTGATAGAAAGATCTGTAAGCACTCTTAACCCTTTACCAAACATGAAAATTTAGTACCCATAGTCCAGTATAAAAGATTCTGCAGAGAATATTTTTTTGTTTTGGTGTTTTTAGAGTAGGTATTTGTACACAATAGCAAAGAAAATATTGATGCAAAAGAAGAAAATGCTAATTATCAGTATTTATTTCTTTTGAATCAATGTTTTACAACTTTCCAGTTAGACATGTTTTGTCTTTTTTTTAATCAAAGGGTTAATTAGATCTAAGCAATTTAACCCTTTCCCAAACAAGACCTGGTTTTGATGTCCCTAATAGAAAATGCTTGGGAAAACATTGAGACAAAAGAAGAAACTGCTGATAATCAACAGTTTCTCCTTTTGTATTTTCTTTGCTATTTTGTACACAAATTCTATCTTTAACAACACCAATATTGTCATCTGCAGAAGCTTTTGAGTTGGACCACCCCAATATTTTGTTGTTTGGTAATGGGTTAAGACTTGAAAGTTTTAAGTTCATTAGGAGCCCTTAGATGAAATAGTAGACTGATGTCAGTCTGTTAAGAATAACATCATTTGTATTAGAAAAAATGAAATAAGGTACATAGAAAATTGTTGCTCTGTGTCGTTCTTAACAGACTGAGGAAAACCCTGAAGTATTGCTGGTTCATTATCAGGTAAGTTATTGCTTTCCCACGGGGAGGAATGTTGATAGTGTCTTAACAATTTGATTCATGGCCCCATCTCTGTTATCATAAACACCACTGTTAAATAACATTAAATACTGGTCGGTGTACGCGTGTGTCCAATATTAATGTGTTTCTGAATTTTTTAGAAGCTTTATTACTTTCTTAGTAGCAGAGAATCATTTTTAGAACAGTAATGTTTTCTGTAATTAAATAATTTTGTACAGTTATTTCATTGGAATATCTCCAGATCAAGATTTAAATATATATTGACAATTATTCATTGAAAATGAATTTTAACATTGTGTGTGAATAGTTGGTTTGTAGAACTTTGTTAAATTGCCACGAAACTTTTTATTTATGCAAATCTCGGATGATTGACCAACTATGACAGAAACGCCTGTGAAAACCATAACCAGACTGCAACTTACTCCAACAACAAAGGAATTTATTTGTATCATTTGTGGGATAGATATAAAAAATAAACATTACAGACTTCGACTATTTCATAACAGTTCAAAAACTTCACACTGTCATCTGATAGAGAAATATTTAAATGTGTCAATTTCACAATCTGTTAGTACAGATCATGTGTGTAGGAATTGTGTGCGAAAATTAAGTTCCTTGGAAAATAAAGTCAATACATTAAAGGAACAGTACATTTCAACATTAGAAAGATTGCATATTTCTCATGGCAAGAAGGCAAAGAAGCGCTTGTTGAATGAACCCGAATTTAGAGTGAAAAATACCTCATTTATGTTGCAGGAACTTACGGTGAGTAAGCAGTTGAATTCAATGTTTTATTCATTTAGCCCGCTTTCCCAAACAAGACATGGTTTTGAATTATCAAAAAGTATAGGATAGCGAAACATTGAGGTAAAAAGAAAATACTGATAAGCAGAAATCTCTCATATCAATGTTTTCTGTGATATTTTTTTTCTCCACAAATTCTATGTTTATTTACCAGTTTTCAAATTCGACTACTCTAAAATTTTGAAGTTTAGGACAGGATTAAATAAAATCATTACAAGCAACCCTGATTTTGAAATCACTAGTCTGAAGAAAGCCGGTGTATCAGTTTATCTTGGCCCCTGGGCAGCTTGGCCCCCGGGGGCTAAGCTACCTGCGGGCAGCTTGGCCCCCGGGGGCCAAGCTACCCCGGGGTATCTTAGCCCCCACCCTGGGTAGCTTGGCCCCCACCTAAAATCTTTTTCTAGAGTCCCCTAAAATACAAAACAATGTCTGTAAATATTACGCCTACTGTTAAATGAAAAGAAAAACCAAAGTTTAATGTGTTTTGGTCAAATAAATTTTTCGCCTTTTTTGGCTTAGAATAGGGGCGGGGGCCAAGCTACCCAGGCCTGGGTAGCTTGGCCCCCACCTGAAATCTTTTTCCAGAGTCCCTCAAATTACAAAACAATGTCTGTAAATGTTACGCCTACTGTTAAATGAAAAGAAAAACCAAAGTTTAATGTGTTTTGGTCAAATTAATTTTTCGCCTTTTATGGCGCAGAATAGGGGTGGGGGCCAAGCTACCCAGGCCTGGGTAGCTTGGCCCCCACCTAAAATCTTTTTCCAGAGTCCCCCAAATTACAAAACAATGTCTGTAAATGTTACGCCTACTGTTAAATGAAAAGAAAAACCAAAGTTTAATGTGTTTTGGTCAAATTAATTTTTTGCCTTTTTTGGTGCAAGAATAGGGGCGGGGGCCAAGCTACATAGGCCTGGGTAGCTTGGCCCCCACCTGAAATCTTTTAGCAGAGTTCCCCAAAATACAAAACAGTGTCTGTAAATGTTACGCCTACTGTCAAATGAAAAGAAAAACCAAAGTTTAATTTGTTTTGGTCAAATTAATTTTTCGCCTTTTTGGCGTAGAATAGGGGCAGGGGCTAAGCTACCCAGGCCTGGGTAGCTTGGCCCCCACCTAAAATCTTTTTCCAGAGTCCACCAAATTAAAAAACAATATCTGTAAATGTTACGTCTACTGTTAAATGAAAAGAAAAACCAAAGTTTAATGTGTTTTGGTCAAATTAATTTTTTGCCTTTTTTGGCTTAGAATAGGGGTGGGGGCCAAGCTACCCAGGCCTGGGTAGCTTGGCCCCCACCTAAAATCTTTTTCCAGAGTCCACCAAATTACAAAACAATGTCTGTAAATGTTACGCCTACTGTTAAATGAAAAGAAAAAACAAAGTTTAATGTGTTTTGGTCAAATTAATTTTTTGGCTTAGAATAGGGGCGGGGGCCAAGCTACCCAGGCGTGGGTAGCTTGGCCCCCACCTAAAATCTTTTTCCAGAGTCCACCAAATTACAAAACAATGTCTGTAAATGTTACGCCTACTGTTAAATGAAAAGAAAAACCAAAGTTTAATGTGTTTTGGTCAAATTAATTTTTCGCCTTTTTTGGCGCAGAATAGGGGTGGGGGCCAAGCTACCCAGGCCTGGGTAGCTTGGCCCCCACCTAAAATCTTTTTCCAGAGTCCCCCAAATTACAAAACAATGTCTGTAAATGTTACGTCTACTGTTAAATGAAAAGAAAAACCAAAGTTTAATGTGTTTTGGTCAAATTATTTTATCACCTTTTTTGGTGCAAGAATAGGGGCGGGGGCCAAGCTACCCAGGCCTGGGTAGCTTGGCCCCCACCTGAAATCTTTTTCCAGAGTCCCTCAAATTACAAAACAATGTCTGTAAATGTTACGCCTACTGTTAAATGAAAAGAAAAAACAAAGTTTAATGTGTTTTGGTCAAATTAATTTTTCGCCTTTTTGGCGTAGAATAGGGGCGGGGGCTAAGCTACCCAGGCCTGGGTAGCTTGGCCCCCACCTAAAATCTTTTTCCAGAGTCCCTCAAATTAAAAAACAATATCTGTAAATGTTACGTCTACTGTTAAATGAAAAGAAAAACCAAAGTTTAATGTGTTTTAGTCAAATTAATTTTTTGCCTTTTTTGGCTTAGAATAGGGGCGGGGGCCAAGCTACCCAGGCCTGGGTAGCTTGGCCCCCACCTAAAATCTTTTTCCAGAGTCCACCAAATTACAAAACAATGTCTGTAAATGTTACGCCTACTGTTAAATGAAAAGAAAAACCAAACTTTAATGTGTTTTGGTCAAATTAATTTTTTGCCTTTTTTGGCTTAGAATAGGGGCGGGGGCCAAGCTACCCAGGCCTGGGTAGCTTGGCCCCCACCTAAAATCTTTTTCCAGAGTCCACCAAATTACAAAACAATGTCTGTAAATGTTACGCCTACTGTTAAATGAAAAGAAAAACCAAAGTTTAATGTGTTTTGGTCAAATTAATTTTTCGCCTTTTTTGGCGCAGAATAGGGGTGGGGGCCAAGCTACCCAGGCCTGGGTAGCTTGACCCCCACCTAAAATCTTTTTCCAGAGTCCCCCCAAATTACAAAACAATGTCTGTAAATGTTATGTCTACTGTTAAATGAAAAGAAAAAACAAAGTTTAATGTGTTTTGGTCAAATAAATTTTTCGCCTTTTTTGGTGCAAGAATAGGGGCGGGGGCCAAGCTACCCAGGCCTGGGTAGCTTGGCCCCCACCTGAAATCTTTTTCCAGAGTCCCTCAAATTACAAAACAATGTCTGTAAATGTTACGCCTACTGTTAAATAAAAAGAAAAACAAAGTTTAATGTGTTTTGGTCAAATTAATTTTTCGCCTTTTTGGCGTAGAAGAATAGGGGCGGGGGCTAAGCTACCCAGGCCTGGGTAGCTTGGCCCCCACCTAAAATCTTTTTCCAGAGTCCCTCAAATTAAAAAACAATATCTGTAAATGTTACGTCTACTGTTAAATGAAAAGAAAAAACCAAAGTTTAATGTGTTTTAGTCAAATTAATTTTTTGCCTTTTTTGGCTTAGAATAGGGGCGGGGGCCAAGCTACCCAGGCCTGGGTAGCTTGGCCCCCACCTAAAATCTTTTTCCAGAGTCCACCAAAATACAAAACAATGTCTGTAAATATTATGCTTACTGTTAAATGAAAAGAAAAACCTAAGTTTAATGTGTCTTGGTCAAATTAATTTTTCGCCTTTTTTGGCGTAGAATAGGGGCGGGGGTCAAGCTACCCAGGCCTGGGTAGCTTGGCCCCCACCTGAAATCTTTTTCCAGAGTCCCCCAAAATACAAAACAATGTCTGTAAATGTTACGCCTACTGTTAAATGAAAAGAAAAACCAAAGTTTAATGTGTTTTGGTCAAATTAATTTTTCGCCTTTTTTGGCGCAGAATAGGGGTGGGGGCCAAGCTACCCAGGCCTGGGTAGCTTGGCCTCCCACCTAAAATCTTTTTCCAGAGTCCACCAAATTACAAAACAATGTCTGTAAATGTTACGCCTACTGTTAAATGAAAAGAAAAACCAAAGTTTAATGTGTTTTGGTCAAATTAATTTTTTGCCTTTTTTGGCTTAGAATAGGGGCGGGGGCCAAGCTACCCAGGCCTGGGTAGCTTGGCCCCCAATCTTTTTCCAGAGTCTACTGAAATACAAAACAATGTCTGTAAATGTTACGCCTACTGTTAAATGAAAAGAAAAACCAAAGTTTAATGTGTTTTGGTCAAATTAATTTTTCGCCTTTTTTGGTGTAAAATAGGGGCGGGGGACAAGCTACCCAGGCCTGGGTAGCTTGGCCTCCACCTAAAATCTTTTTCCAGAGTCCACCAAATTACAAAACAATGTCTGTAAATGTTACGCCTACTGTTAAATGAAAAGAAAAACCAAAGTTTAATGTGTTTTGGTCAAATTAATTTTTCGCCTTTTTTGGCGTAGAATAAGGGCGGAGGTCAAGCTACCCAGGCCTGGGTAGCTTGGCCCCCACCTGAAATCTTTTTCCAGAGTTCCCCAAAATACAAAACAATGTCTGTAAATATTATGCTTACTGTTAAATGAAAAGAAAAACCAAAGTTTAATGTGTCTTGGTCAAATTAATTTTTCGCCTTTTTTGGCGTAGAATAGGGGCAGGGACTCTGGAAAAAGATTTTAGGTGGGGGCCAAGCTACCTAGGCCTGGGTAGCTTGGCCCCCGCCC